>CAMDTW010000178.1:45000-71000 GCA_945910005.1 Isoperla grammatica | reverse complement strand
TTGTTATTTTTATTGAATTTCCTACTGATTCTAATATTTGATAAATTTATCTCTATTAATCATCTTCCGGGACATCTTGATACACAAACAAAAATTTAACTTGACAGAATACCAACCTGAAAAAAAATCAGTTTTTATTAACAGTTCCTTGTGCGTTACAACGTTTTTGCCATCGGTACGTGTGGACACATGGGAAAATTTTCAGAATTCTATCTTGGACAGTGTCCGTGCAAACAATTAATCACCAACGAATTATAGTATCAATAATATCTATACACCAACAAAAAACGTGGTCATAGAAATGATATCAACAATGTCTAGAATGTAAAAGTAAGTCTTATATGGCCATTAGGTACACTCATGGGCGCCCGCAGGGGGGGGCAAGGGGGGGCACTTGCCCCCCCCTGGCTGCCAGCAAATTACTTAAAAATTGTTCTTATTTTAAAAAATCTAGAAAATAATCCTATATGTAGTATGAAACCTAATTTTCTTAGTTCTGAAAATAAGGCAATTTGGTGCAAAGTTAACAACAGCGCTGTATAACTGTAAGTCTTTTAAAATAAATTTTACGGTCTATTAGACGAACATATTCTCTCAAATTCTTTCATTTCTACAATGCCTGGGCTGTCACCGGCCTATCTGATTCTCCTATCGCCGCTGTCACTCAACGGCCAGACTGCCCGGATTTGTCACGTTGTCTTCTTTGGTTTATTATCGTTTTCCAAGAACAGCTACAAGGCAAAGGGTAGCAGGAAATGAAGAGGGTGGATTTAGTACTAACTAGTAGCAGTGGTCGAGCAGACGCGGACGTGAACAGTTGCTGTGTTTCTTTGCTGTGTTGAATTACGTTGGTGAAGTAAATGTGAATGTGTGTTGAAAGTGTGCGCGTTTGTTGTACCGTATATATATCTATAACATAACCTAAAGATTAAATTATCTAAATTCGAATTTTATAATGAGTTATATAAGAAACTTTTTTAAACGGCAAAAGACGTCTAGTGAACCTGTAAGTGGCGCCGAGTCCGAGTGGGTTAGTGATGATGTTTTTCAAAACGCTTGTCAAGACGCCGAGTCAACTCCGTCTTCATCCGGGAGTGCGGACAATGACACTGTGACCATAACTAAAGAAGTTCAATACGAAAGCGATTTAGACGTCGGAAACTGTGATGTCCAAGTTAGTACAGACTTAGTACAGTTACAGTTTTTCTTTGTCGTGTGCGTGCGTGTCTATAATATGTATATGTGTGTTTATGGAGGCATTTATTTTATTTTATTTTTTTGTAATTAAGGCCAGTGTAGGGCACAATGCTCTCTTTAGCCTGATGAGTGATGATTGATGAATGATAATGAGGAAGGGAGGAGGGGAAGCCTGGTACCGGCTCGTAGCCTACTCCTGTCGAAAAGTACCAAGGGGACCATCGGCTTTACGTCCCATCCTAAAGGACGGTGTAACTTTGACGAGTCATATAGGTTCCTCCACCAACCTGAACTGCCGAGCAGTTGACGAGAAGAACGAAGCTGTTACACAAGCTTTCGAACCCTCCAATCTGCTCTAACCAACGGTAACTAGTGTTTCAGAGGTGAATGGTCACCCATCCACCTCCTGACCTAGCCCGAGGTTGCTTAACTTCGGTGTTCGTATGGGAACCGGCTAAGCGACCGCGGCTAAACCGTTGGCTTATGGAGGCATTAGGTTATACTTATTATATAACCAAATAACCTACCTGTGTGTTAATTTTTAATTTTCACTGCCCCCCCCTGACAAAAATCCTGCGGGCGCCCTTGGGTACACTATTATTATTATGTTGTACTCGAATCCTAGATAGATGGACATATAATCGCATGTGTGGCTTATCTGTGGCTCTGCAGTAGTGTCTGCTTACACTTACACGCAGTGAGTCACACACAATGTTGTATTCGAATGTAGTGCTGGGGATGATGGTGTTGTGAACTTTGAAAGGAAACATTCATATTTAGGGCCGTATGCGCAGCAAGAAGAACAAACTCCATAGCAACCACAAACAAATCACACACTTTACTCGACTCTGCATTCCACCTTTAATAGCATTGATATTATCACGAAATTGATTCCTTTTGCATTTCAAAATCATTAGTCTTTCCAAATAAAAAGGATTGATATACCAAACAAAAATGCAAAATATTTCCATAAAAACGGCCCCAAAACTAGAATCAACCGTATACTACTATTTGACTACTTGTTTTGTCATAGATTCACCGTAACAAACGAAAAGAGTGCACTTACAAAAGTGTCCATTTCAAAAGAGGCTTACATTTAAAGTGGTGATATCTAAAATCGTGGTCAAGCCCATCATTCCGTTTTTTTTTTTCTTCTGTAATTAATGAAATAAACAAGTAACTTATATAAATGTTTGTATGTTAATAATTGATAATTATATATAATAATAATAACTTTAAAATTAAATTAATTTATTGAAACATTTCGAGGGGGGGGAAACAAAATGAACACACTTTATTTTGAATTCAAAGTTTGGACGATGAATTTGTAATTTGGCTTTGAGACATTATTAATATTATGTACTATAAACGAATAAATGTAATAACCCATTGAGTTAGTTACTTTAATCAATTGATGTAATTCCAGTAACATTTCAGGACTTAGAAATCAAACTGAGAATGCAAATTCATCGGCCAAGCTTTTGATTATAAATAAAGTGGGTTTATTTTGTTTTCCCAGCCTCGAAATGTTTCAATTAATTTAGTTTTGTAATTGTTGTTAATATATCTATTTATCGATTGTTAAATAATATAAACATATATATATTTGGTCATTTCATTAACTAATATATTAATATATTGTTAACAAAATAATGGGCTTTTGAAATGGGCGTTCTTGTAAGTGTGCCCCATTTTGGTTTGTTCCGGTTGACGTTCTGCGCTTTGGGCTTATCAGTTTTTTCCAATTGTTTGCATTTTTCATTTAGTCTTTAGGGATTACTAAACCACAGTACGCTAAGGCATCAGTTTTTCGATTTCGAGTAAAATTCTTGAGATAAAATTACACAAATTAAAATTTCGTGTGATTTTTACACTGAAAGTATCCGGCAAAGGGCGTCTCACCAACACGCTCCACATGTGCTACGCTCCACACGCTCCACACGCTCCACATACACACACGCTCCACATGTGCTACGCTCCACACACTCCCCACGCTCCACACGCTCCACATACACACACGCCCCACATGTGCTACGCTCCACACGCTCCACACGTGCTACGCTCCACATGTGCTATGCTCCACACGCTCCACAACTCCCCACGCTCCACACGCTTCACACGCTCCACACGCTCCACACGCTCTACATGTGCTACGCTCCCCACGCTCCACACGCTCCACATGTGCTACGCTCCACACGCTCCACACGCTCTACATGTGCTACGCTCCACACGCTCCACACGCTCTACATGTGCAACGCTCCACATGTGCTTTCCACACGCGTTACATGTGCTACGCTCCACATACACACACGCTCCACATGTGCTTTCCAACCGCTCCACACGCTCTACATGTGCTACGCTCCACACGTTCCACACGCTTCAAATGTGCTTCGCTCCACACGCTCCACACGCTCCACATGTGCTACGCTCCACACGCTCCACACGATCCCCATGTGCTACGCTCCACATGTGCTACGCAACACATGTGCTACGCTCCACATGTGCTACGCTCCACACGCTCCACATGTGCTACGCTCCACACGCTCCACATGTGCTACGCTCCACATGTGCTACGCTCCACACGCTCCACATGTGCTACGCTCCACATGTGCTACGCTCCACACGCTCCACATGTGCTACTACTTACTACTTGTTATAGCGAGACTACTTGTTATAGTGAGACTGCTTGTTATAGTGAGACTACTTGTTATAGCGAGACTACTTGTTAAAGTGAGACTACTTGTTATAGTGAGACTACTTGTTATAGCGAGACTACTTGTTATAGTGAGACTACTTGTTATAGTGAGACTACTTGTTATAGTGAGACTGCTTGTTATAGTGAGACTACTTGTTATAGTGAGACTACTTGTTATAGCGAGACTACTTGTTAAAGTGAGACTGCTTGTTATAGTGAGACTACTTGTTATAGCGAGACTACTTGTTATAGTGAGACTACTTGTTATAGTGAGACTACTTGTTATAGTGAGACTACTTGTTATAGTGAGACTACTGTTTATAGTGAGACTGCTTGTTAAAGCGAGACTACTTGCTATAGTGAGACTACTTGTTATAGTGAGACTACTGTTTATAGTGAGACTACTTGTTATAGTGAGACTGCTTGTTATAGTGAGACTACTGTTTATAGTGAGACTACTAGTTATAGTGAGACTGCTTGTTATAGCGAGACTACTTGTTATAGTGAGACTACTTGTTATAGTGAGACTACTTGTTATAGTGAGACTGCTTGTTATAGTGAGACTACTTGTTATAACGAGACTACTTGTTATAGTGAGACTGCTTGTTAAAGTGAGACTACTTGTTATAGTGAGACTACTTGTTATAGCGAGACTACTTGTTATAGTGAGACTGCTTGTAATAGTGAGACTACTTGTTATAGCGAGACTACTTGTTATAGCGGGACTACTTGTTATAGTGAGACTACTTGTTATAGTGAGACTACTTGTTATAGCGAGACTACTTGTTATAGCGGGACTACTTGTTATAGTGAGACTGCTTGTTATAGCGAGACTACTTGTTATAGTGAGACTGCTTGTTATAGTGAGACTGCTTGTTATAGCGAGACAACTTGTTATAGTGAGACTACTTGTTATAGTGAGACTGTTTGTTATAGTGAGACTGTTTGTAATGTGAGACTACTTGTTAAAGTGAGACTACTTATATAGTGAGACTACTTGTTATAGTGAGACTGCTTGTTATAGTGAGACTGCTTGTTATAGCGAGACTACTTGTTATAGTGAGACTACTTGTTATAGTGAGACTATTTGTAATGTGAGACTACTTGTTATAGCGAGACTACTTGTTATAGCGGGACTACTTGTTATCGTGAGACTGCTAGCTATAGCGAGACTACTTGTAATAGTGAGACTACTTGTTATAGTGAGACTGTTTGTTATAGTGAGACTGTTTGTAATGTGAGACTACTTGTTATAGTGAGACTACTTGTTATAGAGAGACTGTTTGTTTTAGTGAGACTGTTTGTAATAGTGAGACTGTTTGTAATGTGAGACTACTTGTTATAGTGAGACTACTTGTTATAGTGAGACTACTTGTTATAGTGAGACTACTTGTTATAGTGAGACTGTTTGTTATAGTGAGACTGTTTGTAATGTGAGACTACTTGTTATAGTGAGACTACTTGTTAAAGTGAGACTGCTTGTTATAGCGAGACTACTTGTTATAGTGAGACTGCTTGTTATAGTGAGACTGATTGTTATACCGAGACTACTTGTTATAGCGAGACTACTTGTTATAGTGACACTGCTTGTTATAGCGAGACTACAATTGTTATAATGAGACTGTTTGTAATGTGAGACTACTTGTAATAGTGAGACTACTTGTTATAGTGAGACTACTTGTTATAGTGAGACTGCTTGTTATAGCGAGACTACTTGTTATAGTGAGACTACTTGTTATAATGAGACTGTTTGTTAAAGTGAGACTGTTTGTAATGTGAGACTACTTGTTATAGTGAGACTACTTGTTATAGTGAGACTACTTGTTATAGTGAGACTACTTGTTATAGTGAGACTACTTGTTATAGTGAGACTGCTTTTTATAGCGAGACTGCTTGTTATAGTGACACTGTTTGTAATGTGAGACTACTTGTTATAGTGAGACTACTTGTTATAGTGAGACTACTTGTTATAGTGAGACTACTTGTTATAGTGAGACAACTTGTTATAGTGAGACTACTTGTTATAGCGAGACTACTTGTCATGGTGAGACTACTTGTTATAGTGAGACTACTTGTTATAGTGAGACTACTTGTTATAGTGAGACTACTTGTTATAGTGAGACAACTTGTTATAGTGAGACTGTTTGTAATGTGAGACTACTTGTTATAGTGAGACTACTTGTTATAGTGAGACTACTTGTTATAGTGAGACTACTTGTTATAGTGAGACTACTTGTTAAAGTGAGACTTCTTGTTATAGTGAGACTACTTGTTATAGTGAGACTACTTGTAATAGTGAGACTACTTGTTATAGTGAGACTACTTGTTATAGTGAGACTACTTGTTATAGTGAGACTACTTGTTATAGTGAGACTACTTGTTTTAGTGAGACTACTTGTTATAGTGAGTCTACTTGTTATAGTGAGACTACTTGTTATAGCGAGACTACTTGTTATAGTGAGACTACTTGTTATAGTGAGACTGTTTGTTATAGTGAGACTACTTGTTATAGTGAGACTGTTTGTTATAGTGAGACTACTTGTTATAGTGAGACTACTTGTTATAGTGAGACTACTTGTTATAGTGAGACTACTTGTTATAGTGAGACTACTTGTTATAGTGAGACTACTTGTTATAGCGAGACTACAATTGTTATAGTGACTGTTTGTAATGTGAGACTACTTGTTATAGCGGGACTACTTGTTATAGCGGGACTACTTGTTATAGTGAGACTACTTGTTATAGTGAGACTGCTTGTTATAGCGAGACTACTTGTTAAAGCGAGACTACTTGTTATAGTGAGACTACTTGTTATAGTAAGACTACTTGTTATAGTGAGACTGCTTGTTATAGCGAGACTACTTGTTATAGTGAGACTACTTGTTATAGCGGGACTACTTGTTATAGTGAGACTACTTGTTTTAGTGAGACTACTTGTTATAGTGAGACTACTTGTTTTAGTGAGACTACTTGTTATAGTGAGACTACTTGTTATAGTGAGACTACTTGTTATAGTGAGACTACTTGTTATAGTGAGACTACTTGTTATAGTGAGACTACTTGTTATAGTGAGACTACTTGTTATAGTGAGACTACTTGTTATAGTGAGACTACTTGTTATAGCGGGACTACTTGTTATAGTGAGACTACTTGTTATAGCGAGACTACTTGTTATAGTGAGACTACTTGTTATAGTGAGACTACTTGTTATAGTGGGACTACTTGTTATAGTGAGACTGCTTGTTATAGTGAGACTGCTTGTTATAGTGGGACTACTAGTTATAGTGAGACTGTTTGTTATAGCGAGACTACTTGTTATAGTGAGACTATACTTGTTATAGTGACTACGTTATAGTGAGACTACTTGTTATAGTGAGACTGCTTGTTATAGTGGGACTACTAGTTATAGTGAGACTGTTTGTTATAGCGAGACTACTTGTTATAGTGAGACTATACTTGTTATAGTGACTACGTTATAGTGAGACTACTTGTTATAGTGAGACTGCTTGTTATAGTGGGACTACTTGTTATAGTGAACTGTTTGTTATAGCGAGACTACTTGTTATAGTGAGACTGTTTGTTATAGCGAGACTACTTGTTATAGTGAGACTACTTGTTATAGTGAGACTGCTTGTTATAGCGAGACTACTTGTTATAGTGAGACTACTTGTTATAGTGACTACGTTATAGTGAGACTACTTGTTATAGTGAGACTGCTTGTTATAGCGAGACTACTTGTTATAGTGAGACTACTTGTTATAGCGAGACTACTTGCTATAGTAAGACTACTTGTTATAGTGAGACTACTTGTTATAGTGAGACTACTTGTTATAGCGAGACTACTTGCTATAGTGAGACTACTTGTTATAGTGAGACTACTTGTTATAGTGAGACTACTTGTTATAGCGAGACTACTTGCTATAGTGAGACTACTTGTTATAGTGAGACTACTTGTTATAGTGAGACTACTTGTTATAGTGACTACGTTATAGTGAGACTACTTGTTATAGTGAGACTACTAGTTATAGTGAGACTACTTGTTATAGTGAGACTACTTGTTATAGTGAGACTGCTTGTTATAGTGAGACTACTTGTTATAGTGAGATGTCGGTAAGGGAGTGATTTAGAATCACGGTCCCAGGATGAGGATGTGGGTAATGAGACCAGATAGGAAATGCCGGCCACTCTGGGTTATCAGCTGGCCTCAAGAGGGGGGGTGAACCTATGGCTCGCGACCCAGCAGTGGCTCGCGACTACCTTACAGATGCTTTAGTCACAGGCGAGGCACTCGTAGGCAACCAGCGATCCGCTCGAGACTTGCATGCGCAAATACCGACCACTGATTGGCTACGAGCCCATCGCCTGTGACGAAAGCATCCTGAAGAGCGAAGGATACCTCTTCGTCAAATAACGCAGATAATGTTCACTTTTTAATTATATCTCAAGATTGAAACACAAAATTGAAAATCTGAGTAATCATAAGGCTGTGGTAACATTATAATCTATAATCAGTATGACTGTGATATTTATTTCATTAATAATTTAAGGAAATAAAAATCACAGTCATACTGATTATAACGTTAAATACATTTGTCATTTACTCTGTAGGGCTTTACCAAACCACAGCGCTATGATTACTCAGACTTTCGATTTTGAGTTTCAATCTTGAGATATAATTAAAAATTGAAACTTTTCTTGCGGTTTTTGACGTAGTCTTGGGAAACTACAGTAACCTTTAGCATTGCTTTTATTATATAAGTTCAAGTACACAGTACACACCATTAAACATGCAGTGGTAATCTTTTTCGGAGGTTTTCACGGCAGGAGTCAACTATGCTATCGTGGTTTTCCGGGTATAGCGGTGTCAAAACATAGAACCAATCCAACGTTTCACCCATATTGCAATGAGTTTCTTCAGGGACCTTCGTGGAGTGTTGATACTGACCAGGCGCGTAGGAACTCTAAATCAAGTGGGGGGGGGGGGGGGGGGGGGAGAATTGTGAGCGTGAACAACTCGCGGGGTCTGGGGCAGAGCCCCAGCCGCCGGAAGCCTTTCGCCGAAGGCAAAACATTTTCTTGCTATATTAGTTATTTCTCGATTTTTAGGCTTAAATAAATACGTTTTGAGGGCCTTAACCCGCCCTTTCCCTAATTACGCCACTGACCTTCAAGCACCCATTCGATTTTATTTTGTTATGCTACAAAGTGCAAACAAAGGCAGAGGAAATGTATCTTGTGACGAAAATCTTGGCTTTCTCCGGGCGTGGGGCCCTCTGTGTTTCTGCAATTATTATTCACTGGTGAAATATGAAAGTTAGTTGGTGAATGTTTACCCGGGTATCCGTGTGGTATTGTATGTCGGGATGTGCCTAACACGCTAAATTGGGTGGGTCACAGGAAAAGGTGGGGGGGGGGGGGGGAATCTCCCCCATTCCCCTCCCCTTCCTACGCGCCTGATACTGACACCAACAACTGTCACGAGGGGGAACTCTGGACGGTGATGCTACAGACTAACACCCGCTGTCTCAAAGCCGCCCGGCCACAGGCGCGCTCAGTTATATAGCCTGAAAACCACGATAGCATGCAGTACACCATTGAACATGCAGTACTTAGTTAATACCTACCATATAAAAATAAAAAAATAAAGTAATTAATAGCCTAGTGTATTTCATAACACATCTACATCAGGGGGTGCCCAACTTAATTTAGAAATAATAATAATAATAATAATAATAATAATAATAATAATAATAATAATAATAATAATAATAATAATAATAATAATAATAATAATAATAAATGTGCTTTATTTGGAAAAAAGTACAAGTTTCACAAAATGGCGGGGCCACATAGAATAATTATTCAATGTTCGCGGGCCACATCAACTTAACTATATATATATATATATGTTAAGTTTCAAATTCTCACGGCTATATGTCAAATAATTTTGTTTTGGGGTATTATCACGTGAGTTGTAGAATGAGGGTTCTGAGGGAGGGGGTAAGTCAGAACCCTCATTCTACAACTCACGTGATAATACCCCAAAACAAAATTATTTTATATATATATATATATATATATATATAATATATACACGTTATAATCTGGTTATTCTAAATCTATATCAAATTCCCCGTCAGCAAATGGTGTAAGTGTGCACTGTGCAACACGAAAACTAGCGCGGACAGACGCTTGATTCTCATTTACCTTCTTTTTAAACATACTTTGCTGCAAAACAAGATTGACTTTTTCAATTCGAATTAATCCTTCATTTTATTACACTCCTTTTTGTGCTTCGAGTCATGATGCCTTTGCAAGACCACAACTAAAAGGGTGAAACATATTTGCGGGGACACTTGTATGACCAGTAGCATTTGTTATCTGTGCCAGTAGAGTTCTCGCCAGTTAGTAAGTCGGATGTCGCCACAGAAAACAATAATACCCCCGCCCCCCCCCCCCCCCCACCACCCCTCCAAGACTTCCAAGAAACTAGGATTGAACAAGAACAAAACAAGAAGAAGAAACAAAACAACTATGATAATTTTTAGCTCCAAAGTCTTTAAATTTCAAAACAATGTGCTTTCAAATAGAATTGAGTTTTTTCATCGTGGGTTTAGTTGTAAGACTAGAATGTAAATTGGAGGTGTGGGCCAGATGAAATGACTTGGCTGCCCGCATGCTGGGCACCCCTGCTCTCCATGATCAATCATAAAACTAAACCAATTGTCTGGTGTGTGAACACGGAGAGATCCGATGTAGTATAGCTACGCATTATGTCCTCGCTCTTGTACCTGGTACGCATGATGTCTGGTGTGTGAACACGGAGAGATCCGATGTAGTAAAGCTACGCATTATGTCCTCGCTCTTGTACCTGGTACGCATGATGTCTGGTGTGTGACACGGAGAGATCCGATGTAGTATAGCTACGCATGATGTCCTCGCTCTTGTACCTGGTACGCATGATGTCTGGTGTGTGAACACGCAGAGATCCGATGTAGTATAGCTACGCATTATGTCCTCGCTCTTGAACCTGGTACGCATGATGTCTGGTGTGTGAACACTGAGAGATCCGATGTAGTATAGCTACGCATTATGTCCTCGCTCTTGTACCTGGTACGCATGATGTCTGGTGTGTGAACACGGAGAGATCCGATGTAGTATAGCTACGCATTATGTCCTCGCTCTTGTAACTGGTACGTATGATGTCTGGTGTGTGAACACGGAGAGATCCGATGTAGTATAGCTACGCATTGTGTCCTCGCTCTTGTACCTGGTACGTATGATGTCTGGTGTGTGAACACGGAGAGATCCGATGTAGTATAGCTACGCATTATGTCCTTGCTCTTGTACCTGGTACGCATGATGTCTGGTGTGTGAACACGGAGAGATCCGATGTAGTATAGCTACGCATTATGTCCTCGCTCTTGTACCTGGTACGCATGATGTCTGGTGTGTGAACACGGAGAGATCCGATGTAGTATAGCTACGCATTATGTCCTAGCTCTTGAACCTGGTACGCATGATGTCTGCTGTGTGAACACGGAGAGATCCGATGTAGTATAGCTACGCATTATGTCCTCGCTCTTGAACCTGGTACGCATGATGTCTGGTGTGTGAACACGGAGAGATCCGATGTAGTATAGCTACGCATTATGTCCTCGCTCTTGTACCTGGTACGCATGATGTCTGGTGTGTGAACACGGAGAGATCCGATGTAGTATAGCTACGCATTATGTCCTAGCTCTTGAACCTGGTACGCATGATGTCTGGTGTGTGAACACGGAGAGATCCGATGTAGTATAGCTACGCATTATGTCCTCGCTCTTGTAACTGGTACGCATGATGTCTGGTGTGTGAACACGGAGAGATCCGATGTAGTATAGCTACGCATTATGTCCTCGCTCTTGTACCTGGTACGCATGATGTCTGGTGTGTGAACACGGAGAGATCCGATGTAGTATAGCTACGCGTTATGTCCTCGCTCTTGAACCTGGTACGCATGATGTTTGGTGTGTGAACACGGAGAGATCCGATGTAGTATAGCTACGCATTATGTCCTCGCTCTTGTAACTGGTACGCATGATGTCTGGTGTGTGAACACGGAGAGATCCGATGTAGTATAGCTACGCATTATGTCCTCGCTCTTGAACCTGGTACGCATGATGTCTGGTGTGTGAACACGGAGAGATCCGATGTAGTATAGCTACGCGTTATGTCCTCGCTCTTGTACCTGGTACGCATGATGTCTGGTGTGTGAACACGGAGAGATCCGATGTAGTATAGCTACGCGTTATGTCCTCGCTCTTGTACCTGGTACGCATGATGTCTGGTGTGTGAACACGCAGAGATCCGATGTAGTATAGCTACGCATTATGTCCTCGCTCTTGAACCTGGTACGCATGATGTCTGGTGTGTGAACACTGAGAGATCCGATGTAGTATAGCTACGCATTATGTCCTCGCTCTTGTACCTGGTACGCATGATGTCTGGTGTGTGAACACGGAGAGATCCAATGTAGTATAGCTACGCATTATGTCCTCGCTCTTGTACCTGGTACGCATGATGTCTGGTGTGTGAACACGGAGAGATCCGATGTAGTATAGCTACGCATTATGTCCTTGCTCTTGTACCTGGTACGCATGATGTCTGGTGTGTGAACACGGAGAGATCCGATGTAGTATAGCTACGCATTATGTCCTCGCTCTTGTACCTGGTACGCATGATGTCTGGTGTGTGAACACGCAGAGATCCGATGTAGTATAGCTACGCATTATGTCCTCGCTCTTGAACCTGGTACGCATGATGTCTGGTGTGTGAACACTGAGAGATCCGATGTAGTATAGCTACGCATTATGTCCTCGCTCTTGTACCTGGTACGCATGATGTCTGGTGTGTGAACACGGAGAGATCCAATGTAGTATAGCTACGCATTATGTCCTCGCTCTTGTACCTGGTACGCATGATGTCTGGTGTGTGAACACGGAGAGATCCGATGTAGTATAGCTACGCATTATGTCCTCGCTCTTGTACCTGGTACGTATGATGCCTGGTGTGTGACATGGAGAGATCCGATGTAGTATAGCTACGCATTATGTCCTCGCTCTTGTACCTGGTACGCATGATGTCTGGTGTGTGAACACGGAGAGATCCGATGTAGTATAGCTACGCATTATGTCCTTGCTCTTGTACCTGGTACGCATGATGTCTGGTGTGTGAACACGGAGAGATCCGATGTAGTATAGCTACGCATTATGTCCTTGCTCTTGTACCTGGTACGCATGATGTCTGGTGTGTGAACACGGAGAGATCCGATGTAGTATAGCTACGCATTATGTCCTTGCTCTTGTACCTGGTACGCATGATGTCTGGTGTGTGAACACGGAGAGATCCGATGTAGTATAGCTACGCATTATGTCCTCGCTCTTGTACCTGGTACGCATGATGTCTGGTGTGTGAACACGGAGAGATCCGATGTAGTATAGCTACGCATTATGTCCTCGCTCTTGTACCTGGTACGCGTTATGTCTGGTGTGTGAACACGGAGAGATCCGATGTAGTATAGCTACGCATTATGTCCTCGCTCTTGAACCTGGTACGCATGATGTCTGGTGTGTGAACACTGAGAGATCCGATGTAGTATAGCTACGCATTATGTCCTTGCTCTTGTACCTGGTACGCATGATGTCTGGTGTGTGAACACGGAGAGATCCGATGTAGTATAGTTACGCCTTAAGGTCTTCGCTCTTGAACCTGGTTCTCTTATCTAATCGTACTGACTAGCGTCTCCCCCCCCTCCATTGTTATCTCCGTCACCCACTGAAGAACGAGGCCCATGCAGACTATCAGCCAAGGGTCCAACCAGTCGACTCTCGACGTGTTATGCAAAGCATTGATGTTCTTCGGCCTCACACCTTCCTAGGCCTTACACCTTCTTAGGCCTACACCTTATTAGGCCTTACACCTTCTTAGGGCTTACCCCTTCTTAGGCCTTACACTTTCTTAGGCCTTACACCTTCATAGGCCTTACACCTTCTTAGGCCTTACACCTTCTTAGGCCTCACACCTTCCTAGGCCTTACACCTTCTTAGGCCTCACACCTTCCTAGGCCTTACACCTTCTTAGGCCTTACACCTTCTTAGGCCTACACCTTCATAGGCCTTACACCTTCTTAGGCCTTACACCTTCTTAGGCCTCACACCTTCCTAGGCTTTTGCACTTTCTTAGGCCTCACACCTTCTTGGGCCTTACACCTTCTTAGGCCTTACATTTTCTTAGGCCTTACACCTTCATAGGCCTTACACCTTCATAGGCCTTACACCTTCTTAGGCCTTACACCTTCCTAGGCCTTACACCTTCTTAGGCCTTACACCTTCTTAGGCCACACACCTTCTTAGGCCTTACACCTTCCTAGGCCTTACACCTTCCTAGGCTTGACACCTTCCTAGGCCTTACACCTTCCTAGGCCTTACACCTTCTTAGGCCTTACACCTTCCTAGGCTTGACACCTTCCTAGGCCTTACACCCTCTTAGGCCTTACACCTTCCTAGGCCTTACTTTTTTCTAGACTTGACACCTTCCTAGGCCTTACACCTTCTTAGGCCTTACATCTTCTTAGGCCTTACACCCCTCTAGGCCTTACACCTTCTTAGGCCTTACACCTTCTTAGGCCTTACACTTACACGATCTTTGGCCTTCACCTTTTTAGACCTCAAACCTTCTTAGGTTGTGAACAGTTGCATTGAAATATTAAGCCATACGCCTTACGACTCCTTACGAACACCCTATAAGCCATATTTAACAGGTTTTGCATGAACGACATCGGATTGGATTTGGATGGACTGGATTGGATTGGATTGGATTGGATTGGATTGGATTGGATTGGATTGGATTGGATTGGATTGGATTGGATTGGAGTGAATTGGATTGGATAAGATTGGATGTGATTGGATTTTGGTTTGGACTGGATAGGCACTTTTGTAAATGCTTAGGATGGCCATTAAAAATACATAAAATGCCTAATCCCGTTCTGTAAATATATCCGCCACTTTTTTGCCTGTGTGTTCCTCATACAGGCCTCACTATATACTAAACATACCTCCACTATATACTATACAGGCCTCCACTATATGCCTCCACTATACACTATACATACCTCCACTATATACTATACATACCTCCACTATAAACTATACATACCTCCACTATATACTATACTGAGCTGACTCCGGCTGGTAAGGGCGGGAAAGACAGGCAAACAAATAAGTACGGATACAAAATATAGCTGAGATATAAAATATATTACGATCTGCAACAGTGAATTAATAATAATATGATGAATGGTGAATGAAGATAATATAAACAATCGTGAAAAATATACCAACGACGTGTACTGTCCCGTTTGTCCGAAGCCTACGGCGTCCAAACAGTGACGTCCCTCGCGTGGCGGATGTCGCTCTCACAGTAGGCCTACTGCTGGATGGTGGCGGCGGATGGTGTCAGGAGAATGACGATGATAACGATGACGCACTTACACAATTTTGGCTTTGCAAGGCACTTGGTATAATGAGACACAGTACTACCGCACAACAATACCACACGTTAGTATATCGTGTGAAAGATCGCACGTTGTTACGCCGTGACGTAGCTACGAGGTGACTCTCACCCCGTCCACGACGTAACTGCCGTCTTCAGCCCTCCGTGGCTATTGTTCGGGAACCATGTTGCCACATGGTTCGGGCGGGAAAAAATACCTCTTGCCGTATTACGCAATATTATAATTAAAAGCATAAAGAAAAATGTAGAAAACCAATACACACAGTTATGAGTTGCAGATCCGTAAACTAAAGTGAATATAAATTAGAATACAATTAAATAATACAAAGTAAAATAAACGTGTAGGTATGGCAACGCAGTACCATCCTCACTTACAAACACAAATAAGGGAAATAATAAAGAAATGAGGTGGAAGAGGGAGAGGTCAGGGTGCTTGCCAGCCTGAGCCACCACAACTTGCCCCCCGTAGACGACAGTTAAATACTTCCAGGTATTTATACTTTCGTCTAGAGCGACTTGTACGGTCGGAGGTTCGTAACAGCTGATCAGACCCGGTCTGTCGGAAAACACTTGTTTACATTCATTGAGAATTTGAAACATTTTTTTCTTCTGTCCCTCGTTGAGCATTGTTATGTTTTCGACCTTCTCTCTGATGTCTTGCAAGGTCGTCTGCTCCAACAGGTGGTTGTGCCCCCCGAGTCTTTAGCATGGGTCGGTCGTTGGCCCTCCCTTTCACTGCCATTTATTATGCTGGCATTGTTTGTTGAGCCTTTATCTAACCCAACAATATGCGCCTGGGCGTCAATACATAGCTGAGCTAACACGTGGAGACCCGACTCGATCGTCTGTTGTTTGTCTGGGTTACTATGGGTAGACCCACAGTTATAGTTCTGTTTATGACAGTTGTCAATAAACTTTATTTGTATATCGCTGTTTGGCACACTTAGGGTTTTTTCCATAAAATCTATCTGAGTGCAGTGTTCCGATAACCAGTCAGAGCCTAGAATCATTTCTCTAACTAGCCCAGGTATAACTAAGCAGACTACATCACAGGTAAACTCGCCTATGTTTACAGTAATGCAAGCCTGTTTCTCGATTTTCTTTCTTTTCCCCGTAACGCCAGATATAAAAACACCAGTTACAGGTAAGGTGGGTAATGCTGTTTCCCGCCCTTGTAGTAGTGAGTAAAACTCCTCTGATACACACGAGATTTCACTCCCAGTGTCCACCAAGATGGCTACCGTAACACCATGTATTTTACCCAAGACTTCTGGTATCACCCGACCAGTAGCACTCGTTTCAGTATCGTCGCATCCAAGAAACTCCTGTGACGGATTCTGGCTCTTGAAGACTGAAAGAACAGGCGACAAAACATGCGTGCTCTCATCAATCGGTCTACCAGTCGTTATTTCTCCTACCGGTTCCTTCAATGCTAGGTTTGTCGCGTGCTCCGCCATTACTCTGTTATCTTGACTGATAGTTGATTTGATCAAACTAATTACTGCCGCCCTCTCCTTCAACTGTTGGGTCACCTTCGGGCGGTGAGAAGCAACCCGACTTAGTTTTCCTGGTCCATCTCCCCTACAGCCTCTGCTGGTATCGTCCCCCGTCTCCGACATCTCCATAACATGTACCCGCTTGTCATGGTACCCGGCTTGTTCGCGCGCGGTCCCTGCTGGCTGTTGATGGTTGCTTCGGGGGTTTACGGCTCTATTGTTCGCGTTTCCCGCGTTTCGATAGTAGTCGGTTGAATCCAAGCGCCGTAAGATTCTTAGACAATCGTCAATGTTCTGAAGGTTTGCAGCTAGAAGAGTTGAACGCACAGCGGGCGGAAAGTGCTCTAACACTGCGTCGATCAGTTCCGCATCACTAAAGCGAGGACTCAAATGTTTCGCTTTGGAGGCTATTTCAAGAAAATATTCAGCCCTCCTGCCTTCGTAGCTTTGGGGACAACGACCGTAATAAATTTCTTTCCTGACAGACAATTGTCGTTCAGGACCCCAGTACTCTTTCAAAAACTCTTTTTTGAAAGCCTCGAAACAGTTAAACTTGTCAAAAAAAATCTCACCCCAACGCTTTGCAGACCCGAACAAGCATTTGAGCGCTAGCCTAAGCTTCGCGCGCTCCGGCACCTGCATCACGTCAAAATGACCTTCCATATCCTTCATAAACGTGATGGGATGTAGCTTGGTACTCCCATCAAATCTTCCTACTCCTTTCTCCACACACTCGTACCAGGACGCATTAATCTGGTCTCCAATGACAGTGACAGGTCTACTGTCCTCCGACATTGCGGATATCGGACTACCGCTAGTGCTGGCCTGACCGGGAGTCGAAGCCTGCGTCGTCTGCACAGCGTTGAGTTGCACCTCTAGCTGAGCTACCTTCTCAGATAACGTGCAAATCTGGGCGTCCATTCTTGACGACACCGTGGTTATTTCCGATGTGAGAGATTCCTTTAGAATCTCATTGTTTTCACTCAAGAGAGCCCTCATGGCCTCCAGAGTAACCCCTTTGTTCGACATGCTGATTATCTTATAATAATCGTGTTATGGCTTGCATGCACACAATAACAAATTCAACTGTTTACAACAATGACTCAACAAATTGTCAAGTCCCTGTTCGGGCGCCAAGTTGAGCTGACTCCGGCTGGTAAGGGCGGGAAAGACAGGCAAACAAATAAGTACGGATACAAAATATAGCTGAGATATAAAATATATTACGATCTGCAACAGTGAATTAATAATAATATGATGAATGGTGAATGAAGATAATATAAACAATCGTGAAAAATATACCAACGACGTGTACTGTCCCGTTTGTCCGAAGCCTACGGCGTCCAAACAGTGACGTCCCTCGCGTGGCGGATGTCGCTCTCACAGTAGGCCTACTGCTGGATGGTGGCGGCGGATGGTGTCAGGAGAATGACGATGATAACGATGACGCACTTACACAATTTTGGCTTTGCAAGGCACTTGGTATAATGAGACACAGTACTACCGCACAACAATACCACACGTTAGTATATCGTGTGAAAGATCGCACGTTGTTACGCCGTGACGTAGCTACGAGGTGACTCTCACCCCGTCCACGACGTAACTGCCGTCTTCAGCCCTCCGTGGCTATTGTTCGGGAACCATGTTGCCACATGGTTCGGGCGGGAAAAAATACCTCTTGCCGTATTACGCAATATTATAATTAAAAGCATAAAGAAAAATGTAGAAAACCAATACACACAGTTATGAGTTGCAGATCCGTAAACTAAAGTGAATATAAATTAGAATACAATTAAATAATACAAAGTAAAATAAACGTGTAGGTATGGCAACGCAGTACCATCCTCACTTACAAACACAAATAAGGGAAATAATAAAGAAATGAGGTGGAAGAGGGAGAGGTCAGGGGTGCTTGCCAGCCTGAGCCACCACAATGCACTAGAGACATTGCAGCTGTTTCAATGTCATCCCGTCTCATGATAACAGCTCTCAATGTGTTGCACGTGGGTGTATATCACTTGCAGGGTTGCGCTCACGCCATCGCTTTCATGCACTAGAGACATTGCAGCTGTTTCAATGTCATCCCGTCTCATGATAACAGCTCTTAATGTGTTGCACGTGGGTGTATATCACTTGCAGGGTTGCACTCGCGTCATCGCTTTCATGCACTAGAGACATTGCAGCTGTTTCAATGTCATCCCGTCTCATGATAACAGCTCTCAATGTGTTGCACGTGGGTGTATATCACTTGCAGGGTTGCGCTCACGCCATCGCTTTCATGCACTAGAGACATTGCAGCTGTTTCAATGTCATCCCGTCTCATGATAACAGCTCTCAATGTGTTGCACGTGGGTGTATATCACTTGCAGGGTTGCGCTCACGCCATCGCTTTCATGCACTAGAGACATTGCAGCTGTTTCAATGTCATCCCGTTTCATGATAACAGCTCTCAATGTGTTGCACGTGGGTGTATATCACTTGCAGTTTGTAACAACAGTAGCAAAAGATCATTCTATTATCGTTTGTAACATAGAGATCGCTATTCACCAGGAATATGTATCCAAGTGTTTTGCTAACCGAGGAGAAAAATACTCCACTACAGCAATTTTTTGAACACCTCATTTTTCAAGTGGTTTCAATGCATTTAGAAGAAGCCACTATAGTAGAAACGTTCAACAAAAGAAGTAACTACTTATGTATCATTTCATAAGAAAACGCTCTGGGTGACGCGTTGATAAGCGAGCGCGTTCATATCTACGAACTCTCGAAAAGCTAATAAAAACAACGTTTAACAACAATACAATAATGCGCATTGGAAATATTTTTCTATGGCTATTATACTTCCCAACATTATTGAATGCTGTGCAATGTACGTTGCTAAGAATTTTCATAGTCATTATGCCTATTGTTTTCTATTCGGTCTGCCACAGTTACTAACACTTTTTGACAGCAATACAAATGTAATTTATGCCTCTAATACGTATCAGATCGCGTTTAAATTAGTATATTCGTAACCGGACAAAAATTTACTATACTTCACATTTAGCCGTTACTGTGTTACTGTGTTTCCAGTTACTTTGTTGTCACTTTGCCAATACTCATTAGATCGCCATAAAATGAAAATATTCGTGTACGGAAAAATCTTTATAAAAATATTGCTATCTCCCGTTTTGACGCCATTTTGATTCAGAAAAATATTAAATAGTAACTATGGTGTAACTTTGTGTAACTTTTCAAACGATGTTGTCACAAAACTACACACCTTCAATCCACATCGAGGCTTGTGGATGGTCCAAATTTCAACTTGATCAGACCTTCCGCTCGACCGCTAACGACAGAAATAATAATAATAATAATAATAATAATAATAATAATAATAAAAAAACAATCAAACAGAAAGAGTGCCAACAACGTCAAATGGAGACGCTCGTTTCGCTCGCTTAGTTATTTCTCAAAGAGTGGAATACAAATGATTTTTTAGTTTCTTTAGTTATTGCGCCTTGGCCGAAGCTTTGAGCGCAGATAACGGAATCCGCTGTCTGTGCCTTGAGTATAAAGCATCGCGCACACTTATCCGAACCGAACCGCGCCGAACGGAAGAGAAATTTTCCGATCGAATTAAATACATGTATTTCAATGCGAGCCCGCACACTTGTCGAAACCGAAGCGGCCGGCGGCCGGACGGCCGGCCGGCCGTTCTCGACCGAGAACCCCATCGGAAGTCTTCCGTTCGGCGCGCTTCGGTTCCAAAAAGTGTGCGACCCCTTACGGAACTTCCGATGCCCTTCGTGTACGTTCGACTTACTTCGGGGCAGTTCGGCGTTTCACCCTCGCAGTTAGTGCATGCAAGGTGTACGATAAACACGTGCTGTTTGAACACAACAATGAAAGACGAAAAGTTAATTTCGCTTGTACAACAATACGTTGAGTTATACGACACATCGACATATACGACATGTCCGTGTACCCAAAATCTTCTCTTCTTTCTTTCTTCCTCCTCCTCTTCATTAACCAAAAGACATACGCCTTACATTATAATGTCTTCATCACTAACTGCTCGAATCTATGTCTAAAAACTGACTGAGCAGACTGACATTACGATCGTGGAAACTGGAAAGCACGTTGAAGTTGGTGCACGCGCAACTAGCAGACGTCTTTTCGCTTCCGTTCGGTTCCGACAAATGTGCGCTGAACCATCCGCTGTCGGCCGACGACGGGTCGCTTCGGCGCGGTTCGGTTCGGATAGGTGTGCGAAGACCACTTACGTTGGGTAGAGCTACAACGCCAGAACCAGTTTGTCCACCGCCTCGTACAGCCTCACTTACGCTTGTTGGCTAGTAGAAGATCACCGCGCATGCTTGGCGAGATTATACTACCCGACTACCATACGTTGACCGGTATGACGTGGCAGTTTCTCCACCGCCTCGTACAGCCCAATTTACACTTGTTGGCTAGAAGATCACCGCGCATGCTTGGCGAGATTATACTACCCGACTACCATACGTTGACCGGTATGACGTAGCAGTTTGTCCACCGCCTCGTACAGCCTCACTTAAGCTTGTTGGCTAGTAGAAGATCACCGCGCATGCTTGGCGAGATTATACTACCCGACTACCATACGTTGACCGGTACGACGTGGCAGTTTGTCCACCGCCTCGTACAGCCTCACTTACGCTTGTTGGCTAGAAGAAGATCACCGCGCATGCTTGGCGAGATTATACTACCCGACTACCATACGTTGACCGGTATGACGTGGCAGTTTGTCCACCGCCTCGTACAGCCTCACTTACGCTTGTTGGCTAGTAGAAGATCACCGCGCATGCTTGGCGAGATTACACTACCCGACTACCATACGTTGACCGGTATGACGTAGCAGTTTGTCCACCGCCTCGTACAGCCTCACTTACACTTGTTGGCTAGTAGAAGATCACCGCGCATGCTTGACGAGATTACACTACCCGACTACCATACGTTGACCGGTACGACGTAGCAGTTTGTCCACCGCCTCGTACAGCCTCACTTACGCTTGTTGGCTAGTAGAAGATCACCGCGCATGCTGGCGAGATTATACTACCCGACTACCATACGTTGACCGGTATGACGTAGCAGTTTGTCCACCGCCTCGTACAGCCTCACTTACACTTGTTGGCTAGTAGAAGATCACCGCGCATGCTTGGCGAGATTATACTACCCGACTACCATACGTTGACCGGTATGACGTAGCAGTTTGTCCACCGCCTCGTACAGCCTCACTTACACTTGTTGGCTAGTAGAAGATCACCGCGCATGCTTGGCGAGATTATACTACCCGACTACCATACGTTGACCGGTATGACGTAGCAGTTTGTCCACCGCCTCGTACAGCCTCACTTACACTTGTTGGCTAGTAGAAGATCACCGCGCATGCTTGACGAGATTACACTACCCGACTACCATACGTTGACCGGTATGACGTGGCAGTTTGTCCACCGCCTCGTACAGCCTCACTTACACTTGTTGGCTAGTAGAAGATCACCGCGCATGCTTGGCGAGATTATACTACCCGACTACCATACGTTGACCGGTATGACGTGGCAGTTTGTCCACCGCCTCGTAAAGCCTCACTTACGATGGTTGGCTAGTAGAAGATCACCGCGCATGCTTGACGAGATTACACTACCCGACTACCATACGTTGACCGGTACGACGTAGCAGTTTGTCCACCGCCTCGTACAGCCTCACTTACGCTTGTTGGCTAGTAGAAGATCACCGCGCATGCTTGGCGAGATTATACTACCCGACTACCATACGTTGACCGGTATGACGTGGCAGTTTGTCCACCGCCTCGTACAGCCTCACTTACGCTTGTTGGCTAGTAGAAGATCACCGCGCATGCTTGGCGAGATTATACTACCCGACTACCATACGTTGACCGGTATGACGTGGCAGTTTGTCCACCGCCTCGTACAGCCTCACTTACGCTTGTTGGCTAGTAGAAGATCACCGCGCATGCTTGGCGAGATTATACTACCCGACTACCATACGTTGACCGGTACGACGTAGCAGTTTGTCCACCGCCTCGTACAGCCTCACTTACGCTTGTTGGCTAGTAGAAGATCACCGCGCATGCTTGGCGAGATTATACTACCCGACTACCATACGTTGACCGGTATGACGTGGCAGTTTGTCCACCGCCTCGTACAGCCTCACTTACGCTTGTTGGCTAGTAGAAGATCACCGCGCATGCTTAGTGAGATTATACTACCCGACTACCATACGTAGACCGGTATGACGTGGCAGTTTGTCCACCGCCTCGTACAGCCTCACTTACGCTTGTTGGCTAGTAGAAGATCACCGCGCATGCTTGGCGAGATTATACTACCCGACTACCATACGTTGACCGGTATGACGTGGCAGTTTGTCCACCGCCTCGTACAGCCTCACTTACGCTTGTTGGCTAGTAGAAGATCACCGCGCATGCTTAGTGAGATTATACTACCCGACTACCATACGTTGACCCGGTACGACGTGGTAGCCAAACAACCACTAACGTTGGTTCTCTGCCCTGAGTAGATACTCAAAGGTCGATGGTCTCGAGATGAAAAAAGTTGTTATTCTCGAACGCAAATATTGACGTAGGCAAACAACGCTTTCAATGTCATAGGTCAATGACGTACATCATTTATTTATTTATTTTATTATAATTAAGCACAGTGTAGAGCACAATGCTCTATTTAGCGTGATGAGTGATGATTGATTAATGATAATTAGTTAGGGAGGAAGGGAAGCCTGGTACAGGCACGTAGCTTACTCCTGTCGATTAGTACAAAGGGGACCAACGGTCTTACGTCCCATCCGAAAGGACGGTGTAACTTTGACCAGCCATATAGGTTCCTCACTAACCTGGACTGCCGAGCAGTTGACGAGGAGAACGAAGCTGTTACACAAGCTTTCGAACCCTCCAATCCGCTCTAACCAACGGCAACTATGGTCATCCATCCACCTCCTGACCTAGCCCGAGGTGGCTTAACTTCGGTGTTTGTATGGGAACCGGCTAAATAACAGACTGTCAATGGAAATAAATAAATCATAAACAAATCTCAATATTATAGTGTGACGTAAAAACGATAGTTTCATTCAGGAACATACGTTAGCAGTAGAACCGTTCAGTGAGTAATATAGGGTAGAGTCGCAACGCTATCAGCAGTTTGTCTACCGCCTTTCACTGTCCAACATGGTTTAGGTGGGTAGTAAAAGTTCGCCAAGCGACGCGATGACGGGGAGTTGAGTGTATGTGAGTTAAATTAACCAGGTTCGGCCAAGACATTTTTTTGATGGGGGGTTGTTGGGGGGGGGGGGGCAGTAAAAGGCGGCAGGCAAATTGCCGATGGCGTGGGGCCACTACCCTATATTACTCACTCAACGGTAGAACAGTTTGTTTTTTATTAGTTTGGCTCCAATAGGCAACTGTATAAAATATGTATCACGTCGGCTGTTCAGCACCTCAGGCTAGGCCACGCACGACAAAGCGCTGCGATGGAACCTATGTCAACAGCCCTCACCGAAGCAATTATCGTTGGCGACCATCTGCGGGTGGACTCCGAACGTCTCACAAGAACTTCATCACAGACAACTGATTTATCTGTGACTTCATTTACAACCTGTCACACTCATGTATTCATCTAGCTAGAGTGCAAAGGGACTTGAAGGTGGCTTTAAGGCAACCAAGCCGGCAACACAATGACGGTATTGTGCACATTGGGTGTCCGCTCCGTTTTCACATTTCAATACCCGAAAAGTACTTGAAACACCTTATCACTACACAGAAGAATGTGTAATATGCGCCCAAACAAGGTTTTGTGTCGCTAAAACATTATAAACTGCATTTCTCGACAGTACAAAACAGCGTTTGGCTGAGTGTTACATTGACGCCATGATCCTTTTGCTGCCGGTGTGCAAGTCTACCAACGAGTAGTTCAAGCTTATGGGAGGGGTTGCATCCCCCTTACCGGGTTAAGGTTCTTTCTATGGTTGGTAACACCTTGTTTCATGTCAAACGACGTGTGTCTGACGGACGTATGTCTGACGGACGCGTGTCTGACGGACGTGTGTCTGGCGGACGTGTGTCTGACGGACGCGTGTCTGGCGGACGTGTGTCTGGCGGACGTGTGTCTGACGGACGTGAATCTGACAGACGTGTGTCTGACGGACGTGTGTCTGGCGGACGTGTGTCTGACGGACGCGAATCTGACAGACGTGTGTCTGACGGACGTGTGTCTGGCGGACGTGTGTCTGGCGGACGCGTGTCTGACGGACGTGTGTCTGGCGGACGTGTGTCTGGCGAACGTGTCTGGCGGACGTGTGTCTGACGGACGTGTTTCTGGCGGACGTGTGTCTGGCGGACGTGTGTCTGACGGACTTGTGTCTGACGGACGTGTGTCTGACGGACGTGTGTCTGACGGCCGTGTGTCTGGCGGACGTGTGTCTGGCGGACGCGTGTCTGACGGACGTGTGTCTGGCGGACGTGTGTCTGACGGACGTGTCTCACGGACGTGTGTCTGGCGGACGTGTGTGATGAACGTGTGTCTGACGGACGTGTGTCTGGCGGACGTGTGTCAGGCGGACGAGTGTCTCACGGACGTGTGTCTCACGGACGTGTGTCTGACGGACGTGTGTCTGGCTGACGTGTGTCTGACGGACGTGTGTCTGGCGGACGTGTGTCAGGCGGACGAGTGTCTCACGGACGTGTGTCTGACGGACGTGTGTCTGACGGACGTGTGTCTGACGGACGTGTGTCTGACGGACGTGTGTCTGGCGGACGTGTGTCTGACGGACGTGTTTCTGGCGGACGTGTGTCTGGCGGACGTGTGTCTGACGGACGTGTGTCTGACGGACGTGTGTCTGACGGACGTGTGTCTGGCGGACGTGTGTCTGGCGGACGTGTGTCTGGCGGACGCGTGTCTGACGGACGTGTGTCTGACGGACGTGTGTCTGGCGGATGTGTGTGATGAACGTGTGTCTGACGGACGTGTGTCTGGCGGACGTGTGTCTGGCGGACGTGTGTCTGACGGACGTGTGTC
>CAMDTW010000178.1:0-40000 GCA_945910005.1 Isoperla grammatica | reverse complement strand
TCCCACTCATTTCTGGCCATTTTCTACTGAGTGATTTGACAAACATTACGTTTTGTCGCAGTTTCAAACAACAAATAGGGCACTAGCAACACCAAAAGACAACAATGAAACAAATGAATTGAATCGATGGACAAACAACAAGCTGTCAAAAAATAATTTCGTCTGATTTTGGAAAACAAAACAAAAACAAACAAATACACATACAAAACTTTCACTTAGTCGTTGTCTCATTAAAAGTTTTAAATGGCGAGCAGTTACTATTGCTACACTTGTTTTTATTTCTATGGTTGCAATTATATTATTTTGACAGCTGATGGTTTGTCCATCAGTTCAATTCATTTATTCCATTGTTGTCTTTCGGTGTTGCTAGTGCCCTATAGGGTACCGTAATATAATTTCGCAATCTTTTAACTCCGGACCTATTCCAACAATACTTCAATAATCAATACACAGCCTTTTCGAATGTAATTCGTAATTTCAGTCCTTGGAAGGGTTCCTTGAGGCACAGCTTTCTTGAACGTCGGTTCAATAGCACAAGACTCAATTCTAAAAATAGCCGTGTTTTGTTTCGAACAAAGATTGAATATGCACCAATCAAATAAAGCTACAACAATGGAGTTGCCTAGCAACACATTGTTTGTCCACCTGTGATGTCACAGCCCCCTCAATTGAGTCTTGTGGTATTGCGCCGTGCGGGCAAAGCTCAAAGTGGAGTGCGCCAAGTTCGTAGCTCCCAAGGTCCGTCGATCCCCTGGCGGAGGTTTGGTAAACGGGAGTTCGACGAGCCCCCGCCAGGGGATTTACGGACCTGGGTAGCTCCTAAACGTTCCATTGTTTCACAGCCTTCTCGGGGGCTAAGCTCGACCTAGAGAGGGCCATGTCCCTAGCTCTATGGGGAGGCGTGACAAGTGCACAGAGAGCGTTGCGAGCGATCCGGCCAACAGTCACTGAATATTGGATACACACAATTTCAACAATACAAATTTCTAATTAAGTAATTGGAAAGACTACATGACTTATTTGGAATCAATGGATATTTTCCCAATAATAATTCACATTTCCCGATATTGGTTCGATCATATGAAAAAGATAGGCCCTTATCTACAAATACCGGCAACATACTTTTCCCATTTCAAAATGTCACAGTTCGATTTTTATAACTTTACAAAGTTTGCATGTTGCCTTTCACGGACTTTTATCGTGAAACGGATGGTTACGTCATAACCGACTTAACATCACTGTTTATGAATGAATTTGCCAATCAACCTCTTGCAACACTACACAATTATCGAAAAAACAACGTATTCATTGTTGTCCGATCTCTGCAAAAAAATTACTATAAAACACTGAAATAATGTTAAATTATTACAAATAATCATACCAGTGGGGTGAATTAATTGCTGGACACAAATATTATTCATTTTAGACCCGAATAACAATATAAATACACTCATTTTAGTGAGTTATTCGGCATAAATACGATCTTTGATTATCTTTGCGTGATAGGCTAATTGATGTTAGTCAGTTCTAACGTCATGACCTTTTTTTTCGCCATAATTATTTGTGACATTTTCAGCTTACATTCTTGACTGAAAATATTTACGGAAATGGGAAAATGAAATATTGGTGACTTCATAACATCGTCATTAATTTGGTGACGACGAAACAAATTAACAGGAATATTCCCTATTCCAACGGGGTTGCGAGGTCGCCGTCGGCTTCACACTCGTCTGAGGACGAATCGTCACCAACATTTATTACCATTCTCTCAACGATCATATTCATATCGGTATCACATTCTGTCTTCTTCACCTATTACGTGTCTGACGTAGTTATACCATTGTTGAGGAGTAACGTTATTGATTGCAAGCGTAACAAGTTGCTGCACATCGTTCATGTTGAAAGACGCAACGTATCTCTTAACATGACTCCAAACCATCTCAATGGGGTTGAGGTCAAAGTGATAAGGTGGTAGCCTGATAACGGAGTGGCCTGCAAACTTCTTGACATACGGTTTGTTTTCCTTCAACAATGCCATCAATTCCACTTTGATCATTGAATCGAGGAAGGGTTTTTTATTCAAGTTGAGCCAATTTTGAATCTCACCCTTTTTCCAACTTTGGTTAGGAATTGTCTCCACTTGCACAGAGTGTGGTAGGTGCGTTGTCGATCACTAACACCAGTGGCGGATCCAGGGGGGGGGGGGCGGTAGGGGCGATCGCCCCCCCCCTTGATTCTTAAAAAGCTAATTTTTATATGAAATGAATATGTTCAATCACCAGAAATATCGATGTTTTGTTGCGATTATAGTTTCACAGTTCAACAGTTGTTCAATAAAGGCCAATTTAATTATCTAAAAGTGTATTTCTGAAAAGAATATCATAAACTCCCATATTTTACCTCCCTCCAAGGCCTATTTTAGTGCGCAACTGCAAATAAAACATACTGTAATATACCATCTCTAAAGCCATTAAAACACGTTTTTAAAAAAATGCCTTAGAAAATTTTTCCCTGCGGGGCTAAACTGGGGGGCCGCGCCCCCCAGACCCCCCGGCGCTGCGCCACCTAAGTCGCCCCCCCCTTGGAGAGGTCCTGGATCCGCCCCTGACTAACACGGAGTAGGTTTCCAACGAAGGTAAATAACCTTGAAGTCATGCACCTCAAAGCGCCACTACTGTTGCCTCTCGTGTGTAACACATTGTTTTTTTTTTAGCTCTTAGCTCATATTCATATTAACAAATACACAGCTCGACACAGCTGCGTAGATTACGCGAGAGTCTCCAGTAAAACAGAACACATAAGTTATCACCACGAGCGTTTGATTACATGTAGCTCGAACAGTAAACATTTCACTCCTCTTCAACCAAGCCGAGATACTCGAATCTCGGTTGACTATTCTTGATGTGATGGCCTCATTATTGGTGTCCATATGCTTGTGTGTTAGTGTTGTTTTATCGAAAACTGAGACAAACAAGTAGTGTGTTTTCGTTGTGTCGCCGCTATGTTTCACATATGAAAATGTTATTACAAATTTAGGATGCAAGGTGGCTCGTTGGTCCAGTGGTTAGCATCCCTTCTTCCTATGCAGAAGGTCCCGGGATCAAATCCCGGTTCAGGCCGAAGTTTTTTTAACTTCTATTAAGGATTCAGTTCCATTACTTTTTTCCTGCCCAGGGACTGCCACCTTATCGTGGTGGACAGGTTTGCGTGCTTTGTTGATCCCGAGAGCTATGCCGGCGGAAGCGTATGCTTCTGGTAGGGCCACCCTAGCCGGACTGGTCGAGGAGGAGAAGTCAGACGAAGTGCAGTCCACACCCCAATCCCCTTTCCCCCCCACTGTCCCATTGAATATTTCTCCTCCCACTTGGCCCTGCCCTCCCTTGCTGGACTCCCGTATGACGACTCACGCGACGTACAATGGATCTGATTCGGATGTGGCTTAATTCTTCATTATCATCTTTCTCATCTTCATTATCACCCGCTCATCGTCTCGATTAGCCATCGTTGCATAAATATGAGACGTTAAGCCCCATTAAATAAAAATAATAATCCATTACTTTTTGTCTTAGGAATAAGAAAACGGTGACTTTGGAGCCGTCCTAGCAACGAAGCACTCAATAAATTTTAAGTTGTTCTGAATCGGCCTTGTTGATTCTGGCGTTTGTCCGCGGGTGTTTGCACTGACCAATCACTCATTCATGAGTTTCGTATTTGAAATATCCATCGGATTGGTTATCGCTCACTCGTCGATGTGTTCGGAGCCTACAGGGTTGGTTTAGTATCTTTAAATTAAAGTCCACCACTGCAAATCGGTTTAGTTACTGACTGGGTAGACTCTAAATGTGAATTTATTTATTTAATTTAATTAGTGTTGTACATTGACCCGGTACGACGTGGTAGCCAAACAACCACTAACGTTGGTTCTCTGCACTGAGTTTATACTCAAAGGTTTATGGTCTCGAGATGAAAAAAGTTGTTATTCTCGAACGCAAATATTGACGTAGGCAAAAAACGCTATCAACGTCATAGGTCAATGGCGTACATCATTTATATTTATTATTACAACGCTTACATTTGCTTGCTGTCTTTGTCTGTCTGTCTGGACGGAATCTTATAATCGATATTTCACTTACTTCTAAATGTCCGATCGAGCTGATATTTGTCACACATACGTATTCTTAATGACAATACACGAAATAATTGTCATATTTACTAAATAGTCAATTAATTCATCATAATTATTTAATTAAAGTTTTATATGGGAATCGATGTTTCACCCACTTCCCAACGACGAATCGAGTTAAAAGTTTTCACACAGACGTATTTTAATGACAATACACGAATCAATTGTCATATTTACTAAATAATCAATTAAGCCATCATAATTAATTAATCAAAGTTTTATGTGGGAATCGATATTTCACCCACTTCCCAACGTCCGATCGAGCTGAAAATTTTCACACAGTCGTATTTTCTAAATGACAATATATGAATCAATTATCAGATTCACTAATTAATTAATTAATTAAACAATTAGCTTCATATGGAATGCAATTGCAGCAGACACACACGTATAAACAGTACACGCACGCACGTCACCAATTGCAGCAGACACACACGTATAAACAGTACACGCACGCACGTCACCAATTGCAGCAGACACACACGTTTAAACAGTACACGCACGTCACCAATTGCACCAGACACACACGTATAAACAGTACACGCACGCACGTCACCAATTGCAGCAGACACACACGTATAAACAGTACACGCACGCACGTCACCAATTGCAGCAGACACACACGTATACACAGTACACGCACGCACGTCACCAATTGCAGCAGACACACAGGTATAAACAGTACACGCACGCACGTCACCGATTTGGCAGACACACACGTATAAACAGTACACGCACGCACGTCACCAATTGCAGCAGACACACACGTATAAACAGTACACGCACGCACGTCACCAATTGCAGCAGACACACAGGTATAAACAGTACACGCACTTGGTCACCAATTGCAGCAGACACACACGTATAAACAGTACACGCACGCACGTCACCAATTGCAGCAGACACACACGTATAAACAGTACACGCACGCACGTCACCAATTGCAGCAGACACACAGGTATAAACAGTACACGCACTTGGTCACCAATTGCAGCAGACACACACGTATAAACAGTACACGCACGCACGTCACCAATTGCAGCAGACACACAGGTATAAACAGTACACGCACGCACGTCACCAATTGCAGCAGACACACACGTATAAACAGTACACGCACGCACGTCACCAATTGCAGCAGACACACAGGTATAAACAGTACACGCACGCACGTCACCAATTGCAGCAGACACACACGTATAAACAGTACACGCACGCACGTCACCGATTGCAGCAGACACACAGGTATAAACAGTACACGCACGTCACCAATTGCAGCAGACACACACGTATAAACAGTACACGCACGCACGTCACCGATTGCAGCAGACACACACGTATAAACAGTACACGCACGCACGTCACCAATTGCAGCAGACACACACGTATAAACAGTACACGCACGCACGTCACCAATTGCAGCAGACACACACGTATAAACAGTACACGCACGCACGTCACCGATTGCAGCAGACACACACGTATAAACAGTACACGCACGCACGTCACCAATTGCAGCAGACACACACGTATAAACAGTACACGCACGCACGTCACCAATTGCAGCAGACACACAGGTATAAACAGTACACGCACGCACGTCACTGATTGCAGCAGACACACACGTATAAACAGTACATGCACGCACGTCACCGATTGCAGCAGACACACACGTATAAACAGTACACGCACGCACGTCACCAATTGCAGCAGACACACACGTATAAACAGTACACGCACGCACGTCACCGATTGCAGCAGACACACAGGTATAAACAGTACACGCACGCACGTCACCAATTGCAGCAGACACACACGTATAAACAGTACACGCACGCACGTCACCAATTGCAGCAGACACACACGTATAAACAGTACACGCACGCACGTCACCGATTGCAGCAGACACACACGTATAAACAGTACACGCACGCACGTCACCAATTGAAGCAGACACACACGTATAAACAGTACACGCACGCACGTCACCGATTGCAGCAGACACACACGTATAAACAGTACACGCACGCACGTCACCAATTGCAGCAGACACACACGTATAAACAGTACACGCACGCACGTCACCAATTGCAGCAGACACACGTATAAACAAATCACGCACGCACGTCACCAATTGCAGCAGGCACACGTATAAACAGTACACGCACGCACGTCACCAATAGAAATTACTAAGTGGTATCTAACGCAGGAGGTCGCCGGTTCGATACCAGTTTCCGGCCATACTGACTGAAGGTTTGTCCGAGGTTTCACAGTCACGAGGGGAATACTGGGATTGTGTCATACTATCCGGAAAGGCCCTCGGACGATCCTTCACAACTATGCTAGTTACTGCAATACAAAGAGACATGAATTGGCCCTGAGCAGGTTTTCTACGTACGTACGCGTACTGGTATACACATTACGGATCAAGTGTAAATACTCAGTACACACAAATAATACAACAGACAAGAAAAAATAAACTGTTATGAATAGAATATACTAGACCAATATAGACCACGTCCACATTGAACAATGGTTGTAAATTGTGGTAACAGTGCACGTTGCGCATGTAACAAGAAATAATACAGTCACATAGAATCGAAGATAAAGAAAATGCAATTTATATGCTTTAGTCTTCACGATGAGAAAAATAAACTGTAATTACGTTTTACATGTTGTATGGGTATACTTTAGCTTCGTTCGCCGGTCTTACACTGGCCAGTGTAGCAAGGCGTCTCACACGAGCTATATAGCCAGTGTAACTATACATCTCCTGCACTGGCTACACCCCCAGTGTAAGTTTCAATTACAGGCGAATGCCATACAAATATTTACACTGACTTATACTGGTACAATAGAACGAACGATTGAGCACTGACACTGACAGCTGACTCTCACTAGTGTCAAGTGTAGGACAGGTGAACGAAGCTTGCTCAAACACATTTAGATCTATAAGGTTGTATTCTATTGAATATCCTCTATTCATCATATCCTATCATCAGTCATCGTGTACGCAACAGACAAGAAAATAAAAACTATTGTGTATCAAAAAGCAGTTGAATAAACAGAATTAAACCACAACACAACAGTTTCTTCCTTTCAGTGGAATTGCAACGCATGCCGGTTCTTGCTAGTAATAAATAAAGAAGACTTTTATTATCATTGTCATTACATAAAATAAGAATTAATCCTGTGTCTCGAGTGTTGTTCCGGTTGAAAAACCTGAAATACATGACAATTGTAAACAAGTGCTTTTTTTAGGCAGGTTGGGTCTTATAAAACGAAACATTGACACAAATAGTACAAAGTACAACAAAAAACATCCTAGTAGTCACTTAAAGTATAGAACTTAGATTTTCAAACTCGTTTCGAACTCATTCTAAGTTCGGTTCAAATTACAAAACGTGAACATTTGGTTTTGATTGTAGCAATAATCGAGCGTTTGGCACCGACATCCACATGTCAGCTAATAACCTGTCTCTATTTGCAAAAGAACCGAAATATCTGACCTCCATTCTTTAAAATAAAAAGTACCTATCTGAAGAAGCATTTAATTTAATTACAATCCCCCATTCATTCCTCTCCCATACATTCCTGGATTAAAATATGTTGATTACAATGTATGTATTTTAGTAGATTGTAGAAGATGTAGTAGAGTTGTATCGTACACATGCACTATGTATATATGTCCTTGAGCCAATGGTTTAGCCCCGGTCGCTAAGGCAATTTCCATACAAATACCAAAGTAACGCAAACTCGGGCTAGGTCAGGGGGGTGGGTGGGTGACCGCTCACCTCTAAAACAAACAGTTACTGTTGGTTAGAGCAGTTGGAGGCTTGTGAACGGCTTTGTTTTCGGGCTGTGGCTTCTAGTGCTAGCTAGCCGGGCTCAGCACCCCGGTTCCAACATAAGTCTGGTCGGGGGGTGACATGTCACTAGTTTCTCGGGCTGTGGCTTCTAGTGCTGGCTAGCCGGGCTCAGCACCCCGGTTCCAACATAAGTCTGGTCGGGGGGTGACATGTCACTAGTTTCTCGGGCTGTGGCTTCTAGTGCTGGCTAGCCGGGCTCAGCACCCCGGTTCCAACATAAGTCTGGTCGGGGGGTGACATGTCACTAGTTTCTCGGGCTGTGGCTTCTAGTGCTGGCTAGCCGGGCTCAGCACCCCGGTTCCAACATAAGTCTGGTCGGGGGGTGATATGTCACTAGTTTCTCGGGCTGTGGCTTCTAGTGCTGGCTAGCCGGGCTCAGCACCCCGGTTCCAACATAAGTCTGGTCGGGGGGTGACATGTCACTAGTTTCTCGGGCTGTGGCTTCTAGTGCTGGCTAGCCGGGCTCAGCACCCCGGTTCCAACATAAGTCGGTTCGGGGGGTGACATTTCACTAGTTTCTCGGGCTGTGGGCTTCTAGTGCTGGCTAGCCGGGCTCAGCACCCTGGTTCCAACATAAGTCGGTTCGGGGGGTGACATATCACTAGTTTCTCGGGCTGTGGGCTTCTAGTGCTGGCTATCAAGGCCTAGCACCACTTAAGGAAAATAGCATGTAAAAATACAATTCCATTGCAAAAAATTCTGTACTTTATGTGACGCTTGCCTCTGCATACGTCCCTAAGCGTCCTACAGCCTGGAGGAGAACGAGTTCTTTGTGTACGTAGAAGGTAAACTTGGCTTGCGTTATTAGGCAGTTGAGGGGGTTAAATGCGTCCTTCAATTACGAAGCCTCATAACTGTCGTATAGAGCGACATATTCCACAACATGAAAGTAGAGTGCAAAGCTCTTAACACGAAAATGTGTTTGTGTTTATTTTAGAAAACGCTGTGGGGAAGAAGTTAGTTGTTTATGTCTTGTGGTTTACCTAACGCGTGGAATCTGTTCCTGTATGTTCAAACAGCGTGCTCGGTGGATAAGGATCTAGCGTCGGCATGAGACTAGTTACGTTGGGACTCACACATTCGAATCCTACCTAGAAGAGCTAACTTGAACCTGTAACACATGGTCGGTAACCATTGCAATGAAAGCGTTTGCTCCAAGCCGACAACAACATCTAGAGAAGTGTAGCTGCGATAACCCGTAATGTGATCTCCACACGAGCCAGGTCGACACAGTTGCAAACATTATCTCGCGGTTTGAAAGTCCACATGTGGCGTGATGAGAGGAGCGCAAAGTCCCGAGTCTCGATCATGACCACTGGAGGTCGGCAATGATTCAACACGAAGCAACGGTCAACATAACATGATGAACCAACGTTTCAGATCAGGAGATCAAAGTCAAGTACCATAAAAATCATCCTGTTGTCAAGTCAATGCTAATTTTTTTAAGACAACTATATACTATCACTAAAGTAGGTATTCCCATGCCGGCCTGAAATCCTTATCTTCTGCCCATTTCACAGGCGATAATTCATTGAAATTCACCGGATTTCTGTAATCATTTACACATTCGTAAGTGCAATGTTCAGTTTCCAGGTGTGTGTGTGTGTGTGTGTGTGTGTGTGTGTGTGTGTGTGTGTGTGTGTGTGTGTGTGTGTGTGTGTGTGTGTGTGTGTGTGTGTGTTTGACGGGCACATACATACAAACACACATACATAAATACATAAATACATACATTCATACATACATACATACATACATACACACATACATACATACATACATACATACATACATACATACATGCTTACATACATATATACATACATACATACATCCATACATACATCCATACATACATTCATACATACATACATACATGCATACATACATACATACATACATAAATACATACATACATACATACATACAAACATACATCCATCCATACATACATACATACATACATTACATACATACATACATACATACATACATACATACATACATACATACATAGGTCTACTTACATAAATGCTACTTTAATATTCCTCTCATTTATACATATACATAATACTTGCATTAACGTAATTGTTTTCTATGCATAATTTTTGATGCTGTAGGTTTCAATTACTGTTTTATGGTTTGGAATTTGGAAGATAGGACAGGTAAGGCATTTTTGTACAGTGTTCTCTTTGTTTCGTTCTGTAATATATTGTACATTGAATTGTTTATTTTAAATATTGATGTGGTTAATTGTAGTTTAGGTTATTTCGTCCATTCTTCTTCGTTTCCCTCGGATAAGCTGTCATTTCGGAATGTAGCTTATTCCTACGTCAGCAGTCCGTAGTATGTGTAGTTAGTTGCGCTATGCATGCAAGTCAGCTGGTCGCTGGTTTTTTCAATGTTGTCTTGGAGGGCTGACTAGTGTTTTCGCATCAATCGTGACGACGATTGTTGCGTCGGTTTACGTTCGGGGGGTGGGCTGTAAATTACTGCAGAGTAGCGGTTCTTTTGGGGCCTTCCGTTTGTTAGTGGTTTTTGCGCATTATGGGGTTGCAGCTTCACGTGATCTGTTATGACTTATGTCGTCAGAGATGGGGGGAGGTCATGTGTGAGTAATGCATATTAGAGTTCTCGTGGTGGGAACAGTGCTACGGTACCACTCGGCAGACATTAAGACTCTGAGTGGCGCCTGCGCATTATGGGGTAGCAGCTCCACGTGATCTATTATGACATATCTCGTCAGAGATGGGGGAAGGTCACGTGTAAGTCTTGCATCTAGTATGGACCATGATTTTGCCCAAGCCAGATTGAGTCAAAGGTCAATTGATAACGCCTTGCTATATATACACGCTGGGCTGGCGGTCCAACATTCACTACCTTCTCAGTCTGCACTGTGGTCTTATCTGAATAGTTTTGTACTAGTTTTGAAATGTCCGTCTACGTTTTTCTGACTTTGGTGGGCTTAGCCTGGTTGCTGATTGGCCGTAAGTAAAACAACCATATTATTATGTATATGTAGCAATAGAAACATATATGAAATGTATTTTTTGTAACTTTTCGTGAAATGTGAAATATTTATGTACATTACATACACATATGTTGTCACACAATTGTCAATTGTTATAAGATCATAATCCTATGCCCGCATCGGAGTCCCCTGACTTTGAAAGATCGTAAACAAATAAATGTTGAACCTCGAGAGAACCCAATGACACCATTTGATGTAAAGTTCTTACAAAACTATGTAAAAAAACACTACAATAGTTTGTGTATGATTTTCACTGAATTGGTCTATATACCGCAACCTAATTAATAATAGCACTGTTTTGCAATTCCCAGATCTTTCGAATTTATCAACCACAATACACTCGCGATACCAGAATATGGACGGTCCGTATTCATAGTCGTCCCCTACCCCTAGGGGCGCCCGTTGTTGCTACGTACGTGTTTTCTTTGTGGGAAATAACATGCATGAAACTGATACCTGGCAACAACGGTCGCCCCCAGCCCCAGAGGTAGGGACGACTATGAGTACGATTTTAATGTATTTACAGGAATATTTCGGCATTTTGAAAATACAATATTCGTTTATTTATTATTTGTTAGTTGATTTACCAATTAATAAATTGCATGCTAATTTGCAATAATAATAATAATTTGATTCTCACAATGGCCTGATGTCACTGTAAATAACAAATTTTTACTCTGGTACCTCGAGTGTTACTGAGGTTGATAAATTCGAAATGTCTGGGAATACATATTTAAATACATACTCTTTATTTTTCACTAGAAGATATAAAACTAGGGGGCAGCAACATGTTGACTATATAGCTCCTAAAACATATTATAACAAACTTCCGTTCGACAAAATTATTGAGATCCCTTACAAGATTCAAGTTTCAAGTCAAAAGTTGGCTAAGAATATGCGGTGTCCGGTGGTTAATGCTGTTATTATGGCGGCTCAAACATTTTTTTTAAATACTTTTTTTGATATCTCATTACCGACGGGGTAAATACACATTTTGATAAGTTAAAAAAAAACTGATTCATTGTGTCAGCAACAATAAAAATGTCAATTGTTGAAAGTTTACTGTTTCAATGACTACTACGAAATAATAACGTTACAACTTATATAATTACTTTGTGTACAAAATATAGTCTTATTTTATTGTTATTATCCACTCTACTTTAGCAATGCAATTCTTTGTAAAATAGGCGTAATTTTGATCTTTTATTAATTACTTAGAAAAAAACGCTGATATTAAAAAATATATATAGTTTTTTGGTGATGATAAACTTGAAATGAAAAATATATGTTCATATCAAGTGATTTATTCTGTAGCAGAAAAACACCGTTTTGAGTGGTAAATGCGCTTGTATAATAAATGGTTCATGTCATACTAAAACAACCCCCCCCCCTCGCCCCCCTCACCAACACGCTGCCTCACAACCCTCTTATCTTTTATTGTTATGAACGTCGAACTTAGCTTATTTCTTTATCTTACCGACATCACTTATATTATAAGCAGCCCACAGTGGCTCTCTTGCTGCCTTTGGTAAAGTTTGAGCCCATGCATTCGCCAGGTTCGAGTCCTGATAGTCATGGATTCCGTATGGAGTGGTTTTTATCTTCATGATTTCACCACTCACTGTCTCGATAATCATCGTTGCCAAAATATGATTACGTAAAAACTACATACATACCATCATCAACAGTGAGATCAATATAATATATAGACGTCCCTCTTAGTCTCAGACATAATGTGTAATGTATTATTTTGTAAATTTAATGATTAAAAATTGATTTAAAAATGAAAAAGGTGTTGATAACTGAAATCTGATTGTTTAATTAATAGTTGTAATGCAAAATTATCTATTTTGATGAATATTTCTGTGTAGGGCTGTGCTACCATGTGTAATGTAATGCAGAAGGTATAAGGTTCAAATCCCGGTCGGGGCATGGGTTTCTGTAGTTTGGAACTTGACTTTAATCTATCAATATGGTTCTGGTGTACCGGTATATGTAAACGGTGAATTTAGAGCCGTCATTACAACAAAGCACATTACGGTAGTAGCATATAAATGTCCCCCACTGAAAGTCAGTTGTTCTAACTGAGTGGGTTTTTATTAATTCATTTATGCATTGATTCGTTTATTCATTTATTCATGTATTCATTTAATCACTTTTTTCTTTATTCATTTATTCATTCATTCATTTATTAATTTTATATTAGTTATGTTTTCATTTATTTATTCGTTTATTCATTTATTCATTTATTTAACATTCATTCGTTCATTCATTCCTCTATTCATTTATGAATTCATCCATTCATTCATTCATTCATTCATTCAGTTATTCATTTTATTAAGTTAATCATTTATTAAGTTATTTAGTAATTTACTTATTTACTTGTTTACTTGTTTACTTGTATACTTGTTTTACATATTCTTTATTTGCTTATTTACTTATTAAACTTATTGGACTTATTTTTGATTTACTTATTTTACTTATATTACTTATTCTTTATTTACTTACTTACCCTTCATTCATTCATTCATTCATTCATTCATTCATTCAATTATTAATTCATTAATTTATTAAATTATTAATTTATTTATTTACTTATTTAGGTATTTGCTTGTTTAAGCAAGAGGTGTTGCTTTTATTCATTGAACAATCTTATACAAGTTATGTTTTTGACGATACTTAAGAAGTTGCCAATATGACAATACCTTTGGTGTGTACAGGGTGCGAACTGACAGCTTGGTAGAGGCGCGTGGGTAGAAAGGGGTCTGGGGCGAAGCCCTAGCCGCCGAAAGCAAACTTTTTTGGGGTATTATTGCCCTCGAGATGGCCTTAGAAGCAATGTGAGGTATTATTTTGAAGATATTTTACTCTCATATTTTAAGTTTTCACCAATTTTCTTTGTAGTTTTAGCCTATTCCTATGTTATGTAAATTAATGTTGTAACTGTCATTCACCCACTTGTTCTTGGCGACGTAAATGAAAGTCCTCAGTACCGGTATCCTAACTTCTAGTTCAAACGAATATTTATTTTAACCAGTATAGGAATAAAGTTGTAAATTGACGCATTATTTATGAACGTTATGAGATTAAGTCACTTGATGTGATATGAAATGAGATGGGTATCCAGAGGTGGGGATTTAGCCATCCCCGGTGGGAATACCTTTCAGCCAGGGATGAAATTACCAGAGGGGGAATTCCCCCCACCCCCCTCCATCAATTCGCACCGTGTATGCATCATGCAATATGCAGTGGCGTATCCAGAAATTTAAAAATGGCGGACGACCCATAAGCAGTGTTTGCCACTCGATACTTTTTAAAACTACCTAGAGCTGAGATACTCTGGTGGAAATGTACCTAGACCCAGACAGATTCCTTTTTAGAAATGTACCTACGTAAAGATACAACTACAAGATACATTTACATGTACCTGCCGGATACAAGATACTCTAAACTGTTTTGTAGTTAACATAGGGTTAGTATTTTGAATAAAACGATATGTATAAATCTAGATATATCTGAATTGTATAAATAATATAATAATGTAGCTCTTTTCTTAATTCTCAACGATAAATTAGGCCCATTGGCATTGTACAGTTTGACAGAAACTAGCTTCAAAATAGAGAAATCAATTTCTTTATAATGATTGGCTAAAAGTTACCTAATAGATAATAATTAAAAGCAGTGGTAAATAATACAATATTGTTCAATCAATAGATATGCAGATTGTCTTATACGAGTACGGTACTTATAAAAAAGGGAAGATTAGCCTATAATGTACAACATGAATATATAGAACCAAACACTTGCTTGACGTTACAAACATTTATTATTGAATTGAAATCGAATGCAAGAAAGCTGCCCAAAATACAATATTGTTTTAGGATTTTTTTTTAATATGCTCCGACAAATCATAAAATATAAGTCAATCTGTACCTTGGGAGGGTCGAATAACAAGAGAAATAATATTGAAAAACTATCATAACAAATTAAAAACTATGTTCATGAAATGAATCTATAATTGAGTCTGATTTAAATAAAATAAAGAAGGAAGGAATCGGCGGTGAATTTGTACCACTTTGTTATGGTATCATGGATAAGGTAGAATGTAGATTGACATAAAGCATGTTATTAATTAACATAGTATATTTTACGATATCATATTTGACATTCGGGAAGGCCCCCCCCCCCTTCCCCTCCTGAATGTCTGAATGTCTGAATGTTGCGGTCAACATGCCAGGTGTCATTGTTTTAAATAGCAATCTTATGAAGTAGTTGACGAGACCACAGCTATAAAATTGACAGTTTCAAGCTATTTTTTAAATTCAAAGATAATTTTATATTCATTTTTCGTGATCATTCTATATACCTGAGAAGTAATTGAGGAATGGTAATATTTAACTACTTCAAAAAATTTCTATTTTAAACAATGACTCCTGGCTTGTTAACCGCAACCCTCCCCGCATACCTTTCTCGCAAGCGCTCAGCCGGTACCGAGTGGAGGTGGAAAGGGGGAGGGGAAATTATTACATAATCCGTGACAACACCTTGTTCGTTACAGCGAGAGCAGTATACCAACGAAGCACTCAATAAATTGTTCTGAATCGGCCTTGTTGATTCTGGCATTTGTCCGCAGGTGTTTGCACGGTCCAATCACTGACTAATATGTTTCGTATTTGAAATATCGATCTTTGATTGGTTATCGGTCACTCGTCGATGGTGTTCGGAGCCTACAGGGTTGGTTCAGTCGCTTTAAATTAAGTCCCCCACTGAAAATCAGTCATGTTACTGAGTGGGTAGACTCTATAAATACGAATGTATTTATTTTATTTATAGCTTAGCCCATGGTCTAAGTATTTCTTGTGAGGACTAGGTCTGGCACTCCGCGTTTGAGCCAGGCCCCGCGCATGTCGTCACTTAGAGACAAGATCGCTGGCCGGCAGCCGTCTCGCCCGTGTTAAACTACCCTCGTCGAGTGGTATCCTACTTGACTGTCAATATTTTAATCTTAATGACGTACATTCCAATCCGACAGGAAAGATCAGACATGTGTTTATCGTATTTTAATATTATTTGCAACTATGTTAACTATGAAGATAGCAATATCTTGATCACAAGTCGGGGTCGTTGCGTTGAATGAATCTAGTTCTGCAATCGCCACAATTAGTAGATGCAGAAAACAATTAACATCACAATGACCATATTTTAAAATGAGTTTAGTCGCATTCGTAACTCTATGTTCAACATTCCCAGGTTTAGTGGACACGTCATGCACACCATAGCATCACATTACAATATTACAGTAATATTATTGGTGTTTTATTTAACAAAACTTCCATTTAGAATGCCGAGAGATGGCTCAGTGTGTAGCACACGAGGCTTTAATTCGGGAGGTCGCTGGTTCGATGTAGTCACCGCTCACCGGCAATACTGACAAAGTTAAGTTATATATATATTAATATGTTAACAATGGTTTTAAAACTAAAACCAACTTTTTGCATATTGATGGCCACTATAGTCATTGTCGTAAAAAAGTGTCATTTGTTTACAACTTGCCATACTTGCCATATGTATATATTATACCATATTAATAACATAAAATAAAACCATAATAATATAGTAAAAACCGAGTTCGATTACGGGTTGGGCAAATAATAATAATAAATATTAAATAATAAGTTTAACATTAAATGAGCATAATATATACTAATGCGTTCCTGGACTTTTAAGCCCGTAAAACATTGAATTTAACTGTACCAGTTTGTACTACTATGTATATTATACATGAGACAATAACAATATGAATGAGAATAATAATAATAGGTATATATATATATATGCAAAATATCCGTTAAGTGAACATACCATAACTTAACTTTATTTTCCGGCATCGAACTCTGAACCTCCGGACGGGGCGAATCCTTTGCCTTTTGCGAAGACGATTTTAATGTCGGGACGCATCCTGTCTTGACTTTACGGGATTTTTTTGGTGAATAACCTAATAACTTGTGCTGTAAATTCCAATGAAAGGCGTCTTCTTCAAAGTATTCCGACCAAACTCTTGAATGTTTTACATTAAACTTATCGGATCGTTTGCAAAATTGAACCTTATTGAACACAAGTTTTCATCCTTAGGGAACGTACGAAAAGATATGTGATGTCCGGCACTTTCGGAATCACGTTTTATGGTTATATTGTTACATCCGAACACAGCACATATAACCATTATGACTGATGTGAAATTACAAATAAATGTGTGAATGCACAGTTTCAAAACGATGTTTTGATTTAGTCGAAAAGACGCGCATCGTAACTTACATACCTATATAGTTGTAGTGTTGTAAATAAAACATCTTGTATAATATACAAATAAAATAAAACTGAACACACTTCACTGGGTCACAACGTTAGTCACAAGTCAAACGCCTCATTAAATCACTTGTTATATTTAAGTAAATCTGTAGGTCCTACAGGAAAACACGTTTAATTAATATTCAGTTAGGATGAATTAATGTTAAAAACACTTAACACGCACTATACAGACAATACGGCACTTGGCAATTAGGTACAAAAGAGGAAAACAAATTAATAATGAAGAAAGCAATCGCGCCAGAGCACGTATCAACGTGAGTCCTTACTCTTTCAAAGATGAAGACACACTACTTTGAAATGTCCAGACTCCAGAGGGTTAATTGTGGACTGTTCCAGACAATGAATCATAATATTATGTTCATCTTATACACGGAAGGAAGCAAGGGATTATTGCTACCAAATAGTGTGATTTAGTGGGTCTGGTTTACAAGGTTATTATTACCAGGAAAAGATGTCATTGAGGGGGTGTAAAGTGTTTTCAACTGTCTCAAGACACGCAGTGTCACACAATATATGTCAACATGTCAGTTGCCAATCATTATTATCTGAGTGGTGGTCTGAGTGCTTGCATTACGGCGGACCAGCCCGGCCCGCCGACCGGTTCTTGTCTCTAGCTGACGTCACATGCCCCGCGGCTAGGGGGACCTAGCCCACACAACAAATATCCTTATACCATGAGCTTAGCCCCATCAGCAGGGCGATTCTCTAAGGTCCATGGTAAATTGAACGCCCGTTTTCGACGTTACGAGCCTTACCGCATTGAGTTAGCGATTCTCTACCGTGTTTTATCGACAAAGATCGTTACCACCTACGTTAAAAGAAGCGCGCTCCAAAACCCTGCCTTTAGACGTGCGATAAGAAAACATGGCGGACTTTTCAAGCCGTCTCATGTTCACTTCAGCATTTGAACTAATTGATTATAGAAATTTGTTGTGTGTATCGATACAAATATACGATATTTATATTTAAAAATATGTTTGTGAGTAAGGAAATATAATTTGTAGTTATGTAATAAAAGTCTAGAAGTAATTTTGTATCATAACCCTACTTTCCTAGTTTGGCCGTGCCGTCACGGCACGTAGGGTAGGCCTAGAGCCCTAGGCCTACTTCTAAGTTCAAACACTAGGTTCGTTTGATTTGCTACACCTTTTATACTCTTTGCACTCACTCCATGTTATTTCATGGGATACATGGCATAAAGTACAAAAGGTGCCGGTAAATCAAACGAACCCTAATGCTGCAATAAGTGAAAAAAGTGCAGAAGGTGTCCGGAAATCAAACGCACCCAATGGCAAACGTTCCATTTATTCACGCGTTGTCATTGGTTAACTTTCTATAGTGTACACAGCCATCTCGAAAACATCCACAAACTAATATATAGCAGGCGCTGCTCTGCTGCAACGGCTACGTCCTTTCGATACGGTTATCGAACGTTATGAAATGGTAGTTGGGAATCGCGCGGTAGCTTATCGTGTGGTAAGTTTAGTACAAGTGTCGTTAAGGTTAAATTTACCGCGCATCTTAGAGAATCGCCCTGCTGCAATGCTGGAAGTGCAGTGCGAGCGATAAACAGTGATACAACGTTAATACATGTCACAGAACTGTAAGCAAATCCTAACACAAATTGCAACACCGTACTTTTTGTATAATTCTACGTGCATGTCGTATTATGTCAAGATTTCCTAAATGGTGAATATGTTATCGTAAGATATACTAACTAGACTTTGAAATATGCGAGTAAATACGGCAAACGTAGCGCGTTTGAAATCAATTATCCGCATTATGAAAATTAGATATTCTTCTAGTTTAAGCATCGATTAGGAAGAGGAAACATGGCAGACTAACGTGCAATTGAGTTCATAAAGCTACCGCTAATAGTTCGTTTACTATGACATACGACATATCTCGTCTCCCGCCGATGCTAGCGGGTTGGGACTAGTAAGACTAAGACCTACGTCACTAAAAGAAAACGCCCGCGCTCAAGTGAATTCTATTAACTTGAAAATAATGTGTTGTTAATTCCTGGAGTGGATATGTGGGTATTAATAGTAGCTGTAATTGTAGTAGTAGTAATAGATTTAATGAGTATAGATAGATAGATAGATGGATAGATAGATAGATAGATAGATAGATAGATAGATAGATAGATAGATTGATTGATTGATTGATTTATTCGAACAAGTTGGTTCACAAATACAAATAATTACATATCAGTTAACGAGTACAATTCAGCAGGTGCATACACAAATTAGTTTCAAAACATTAGGTACAAAAACAAGGTGTTAAATTAAAGGGTTTAAAATATTTGGTACGAAAACAACGTGTTAAATTTTATGAAGCAGGACAAATAAAATGGATAAAACAAGGAAAGATCATTCAGACTTAACAAAGCACGTGTTTGTGTTGCCACAGTGCGTGGAACATATCCAAAGTGTTCGTACGCACTGCATTTAAATATTCTATATTCAACCTGTAATTTAGTCTGAGTTGAAAAATGTCCAGAAACGGTGGATGGTCGTCATTGTGCAGGGTCCGGAGTATCGTTGAAATGGCGAGTACGTTCAGGTAGTTGCTCAGATTCGCAGACCGTGAATCACCGGGACACGAAAATAGGGTTAAACGTTGTCGGAAAGTCACCTGACGTATCCGCAGAAGGCGACAGGTGATGAGGTCGACGTATTCCCACAGGGGAGAAACGCGTCGACACTCGAAGAAAACGTGCAAAGTCGTGCCTACCTCGTCGCACCGTGGACACGTCGGAGAGTCGCGAAGGCCCCAGCGATGGAGACGAACGGGGGTAGGGACCGCGTCGTGCAGAAGCCGCCACATAATGTCACCGTCACCGCCTGCCGTCGGCAGGGCGTAGATGGCGGACCAAAGGACTGGAACATCGGCCAAAACCGACGTCCTGCGTAACTGTGAACCAGGCAGTATCTTCTTTTTACACGTTAGGTACAGCTTCCTTCGATTTGTCGTGTCCAGTACGCGGAGAACTTCTTGTAGGGAAGTGCTCGCGGCAGGGCATATCAAGTCCCACGCCTGTAACACTGATTTATAAAATGGTTGGACTCGTCCCAGCCAGTCCGTTCTTATTGGTTGTAGAATTAAGTCATGGACAGTTGGGGAGTAGTGTTGGAAGTTGATCTCGTGCAAATGATGTGTGGCTGTTCGCTCCGCCTCGTGTGACAAATAGTTGACGAGGAAACGAACTCGAAATGTCATTACTCGTGAGTATATGTGGGTTAAACCAATTCCCCCAACAGTAGGTTCAGCGAAGACATTGTTTTGATGCAACCAGTGTCTGCCTCCCCACACGTACTTAATGAGAATCCTGTGGACATTGTCAATGAAACCATTTGGTGGTTGAAGGACCGTCAGAACATGAATAAGTTTAGAACCAAACAATTGATTGGCTATAATTCGTCTCCCTCGAATTGTCGATGCAATTTTCCTCTGTGCACATTTATCAACGCAGTTTTGAATTTTACCTGTTAGACCAGTCCAGTTTTGTGCTTCCCATGCCGTCGTGTTCCCCAGAAATACCCCCAACACGTGCAGACCGTCGGTTCGCCACGAGTAGTTGAGAGGGGTGTCGGTTAGTTGAGTCCACGGGCCAACAAACAAACCTACCGTCTTATCACGGTTGAGCTTCGCCCCAGACGCAAGACTGTACGCATCTAATACATTTTCAAGATGGAGAAACCCTGTATTGTCTGTAAGAAGTACGTAGCAATCGTCAGCATAGGCCGATGTAACAATTGGCTGGTTATAGTTGGGTAATTGTAGGCCATATGGAGCTAACTTTGTACGACAAAGACGGAGAAAGGGCTCTACAGACACTGTATAGAGGAGACCAGAAATCGGGTCTCCTTGGCGGATTCCCCGTGTAATAGGGAAGGGAGGCGTTAGTGTGGAGTTGACGCGTATTGCACAACGCGCATTAGTGTATAATGTTTTAATGATGGATAAAAAACGATCGCCAAAACCAAACGCCTTTAACACTTGATGAATATAGTTGTGCTCCACTCTGTCGAAGGCGTTGCTCTGATCAAGTGACAATAGCGAGGGGGAAGCGGCGTCGATTACAATAATCTATAACGTCCCGCATACAGTGCAAGTTTGAGAAAATCGATCTCCCTTCCACGCAGAAAGTTTGATCAGAATGAATGATTTTTGGTAGCACTGAATTGAGTTTGTTTGATAAACTTTTCGAAACAATCTTATAGTCGGTATTTAAAAGCGATATGGGTCTCCAATTCTTTAACTGACGCTTATCACCTTTCTTGGGGACAAGGACAAGTACGGATAGCTGCATTGACCGTGGTAACGAACCAGATTGTATAGCTACGTCCACAACAGCATAAAAAAAATCACGCAAGTGGTTCCAAAAGTGACGATAAAATTCAACTGTTAATCCATCAAGGCCAGGGGATTTCCCCACAGAAAGCTGTTGGAGAGCAGTTGTCAGCTCGGCCGCTGTAAGGGGGGCGTCCAGGCGTGTTTTGTCTTCATCGGTTAGTTGAGGTAGGTCCGAGAACAGTTGTGGGACATCGAGGTTGTTGTCACCAGGGCTCGAGAAAAGATGGTGAAAATACTCCCGCGTGTGATTTCGAATGAAAGTCGAGTCCTTCGTCTCGGCTCCGTTTATGTGCAAACATGATAGTTGATAGATAGATAGATAGATGGATAGAAAGATAGATGGAAAGATAGATGATAGATAGATAGATATATAGATAGATAGATAGATAGATGGATAGATATAGATAGATAAATAAATAATTAAATAATTAAATAAATAAGTGGATTTATTTTATTGGTTTTATTTATGAATTTGTTTATTTTTATTTAGATTAAATATCTTCAGTCAGTTTCCAGTCAGCCCAGTTAAATTGTAATGGATATCTCACTTGGTCAGTCTTCCAGTTCCACCACCGAGAGACTCCATCATCCAAATATCAATGGGGACACTTTGGCTTTCACTATGTATTTCTTAGCTTTAAAAAGGGCCGTTCTTTCAAAATAACCTGGTAAAAGTCTGTCCGCTAATAGTAGAAACGAAACGTTTAGAGCTAATGACCCAAGGTCCGTCGATCCCCTGGCGCAGGTTCAAAAAAAAACCTCAAAGTTAGGTCTTCTCATGGGCACGAAAATCACCATTCTCGTGCCCACTAAAAAAACTGGGTTATTACTTAAATCTACTAATTAATTATGCAAAATTTGATAAGAATAAGTATAAAAAATTTATTTCAATTAGATGAAAAGCTGTTTTAGCCAGAATTGGTTTTGACAGATCAATTCATTTGTTTTACTGAATGATTCTCTCATTTGAATAACGTGATGGGAACGGAGCAAGCCGATGCTAGCGATCGGCCGCGAGTGAAACCAACATTGAATCGAGGCAGACCACGTGATGCAGCAGCAGACAACGTATGAACAGTACAAACAGCACATCGTTGTGTAAAGAAAAATGATCATTTTCAATTAGTGCAAATTAAAAATATGTTAACTAAGATTAACAGCACCTTCACTAATCATTTCTGAGGAAATACAAATAATAAAACATCCTTTGTCAAATGCCAAACGTATTTGCCGCGCACTTAACATCATCTAGCGGCAAAACTGCGAACTTCTCGCTTTTTCCATGTCAAAATATTTAACATTGAAAGGACTCAACCATCTAAAACATTTTTTCTTAACTTTCGTCCTGGTGCTCGGAATATGCTCTCTAGTCCACTTATCCGTTTAGAAGGCCTAAGCATACCAAGAAAAGTGACTGTCAAAGTTCTTGGGCTCACAATCAGTGAATCTCTAGACTGGTCCCCCCATGTCCAATCCATTGCTCCCCGTCTCCTGAGAGGATGTTACATGCTTCGCAAGCTCAAGATGATCGTCAACCCATCCACACTACTGCTAGTTTATCATGCCTTCATACACTCCATCATTTCTTATGGTATCCTCTTCTGGGGCTCGTCCCCACAAGCGAAGCGTGTTTTTATTATTCAAAAACGTGCCGTTAGAATCATTGCAGGTATATCCCGAAGGCAATCATGTAAACCACATTTTATTAAATTACACATTCTCACATTACCATCAATACTTATAATAACAGCTGCTTCTTTTGTTTTCTCTAACCCTCACCTTTTCCCTGTCAATAATGTCAATCACTCTCATCTTACACGATCTAACGCAAACATTTTCATCCCCACTTCTAACCATCTTTATTACAACCATTGTCCTACCCACCTTTGTAGTAAAATTTATAACAAACTCCCCAAATCAGTAAAAACCTCTACATCTCTTCCACTTTTTAAACATAGACTAAAAACTTTCCTTTCAATTAAACCATTTTACACTTTAAAAGAATTTTTTAATAACTAACAACTTAATCCTGTTTCTCTTACCCATCCTTTTTGTTATTTCTTAATGTATTTTGTAGTTTTATAGATTTGTATGTATATTTTATTTTGTATGTATAGTTATTTTGTATAGTTTATACCAATATTTGTATTATGTACAAATCATACGGTGAAATAAAATAAATAAATAAATAAACAATGCAGTCTATCGCGGATTGACCCGTCGAGACAGCTGTGTCCCCACATCACGTGGTTTGCCTCCATTCAATGATGGTCTCACTCGCGATGACGTCATACTCCGTCCTGACTTGGGAGTTCGACGAGCCCCCGCCAGGGGATTTACGGACCTTGCTAATGACCAATGTTTGTCTAATAGACCGTGAAATAGGGTGCGTCTTATAGATAGCCCAATACCTGCATTGTGTCATAAGTTGCACTGAAGCTAGATTATTGTGTTTGTTCTGTGTCTCAGGGGTGGCGTCCTACAGCCTCACCATAGCCCCGGACTACGGCCGAGCATCCGAAGCCCTCCACACATTCACCTACACCTGCTCTGCTGGTGTTGCCCTGGCCGGGTGTCAGTTCACGTGGCGGGACCATAATGGCAAGGAAGGTCCACTGCTGGATCTTAGTCGGGGGTCTCTGTCCCAGGCCAACTCTACCCATCTGACCTCTGCGCTCACCGACTACAGCTACAGCGGCCGGGGTCTGAGGGCGGGGGACTGCGGGGTCGCCCTGAAGGTGACGGGCTTGAAGATATGGATGGTTGCTTGTCGAGTCCGAGCCGGGAACGGTGGCTGGAGCTACGCCTGGGCCGACCTCTATGCTGACGGTGAGTTTCACTGTTTCCACACACTTGAGCGCGTTGTGTGGCTCGTTGGTCTAGTGGGTTTAGTTTATTACTGATTCCAATGCAGAAGTATTAGGGCTAGATTCCCGGTTCGGGGTGGTTTTTTCATTTTTGGAACTTGACTTTATCTTTGTATGATATATGGAGAATTACAATAATCCGCATGATTTAAATTTAAGAAAATAAGCTTTTAAGCGGACAGTAGGGTCTATATAACAACATAATTAAAATATAACAAATATAAACCGATCAGCCTTAAACTACCTACACAAAAACTTCAGCACCTTAATATTACACTGATTGATTGATTGATTGATGGGGCTTAACGTCTCATATTTATGCAACGATGGCTAATCGAGACGATGAGCGGGTGATAATGAAGAGGAGCAAGATGATAATGAAGAATAAAGCCATATCCGAATCAGATCCATTGTACGTCGCGTGAGTCGTCATACGGGAGTCCAGCAAGGGAGGGCAGGGCCAAGTGGGAGGAGAAATATTCAATGGGACAGTGGGGGGGAAAGGGGATTGGGGTGTGGACTGCACTTCGTCTGACTTCTCCTCCTCGACCAGTCCGGCTTGGGTGGCCCTACCAGAAGCATACGCTTCCGCCGGCATAGCTCTCGGGATCAACAAAGCACGCAAACCTGCCCACCACGATAAGGTGGCAGTCCCTGGGCAGGAATATTACACTCCAAGTTTTTAAATATTGTGGAGACAATTTTCGAGTACATTCTGTTTTTAAGTAAAATTTTACCGGTCTTCGAAAGGGATTTTCAAATTCATGAAGTAAACGATAAATAAAATTTAAAAAGCGTGTTTGATATGGTAATGATACAGATAACATAAACACGTATCGATTTAGTGTAAAAAAATTCTGTACGGCAAAAATAAAAGGAATTTAAGTTTGTTTTAAAATTAATATTGAACGTAATTTTTAAATTATAAACCCCGATTCATCAGTTTTAAACCTTAGTAATTATGAACGTTTTTTTTAAAATTCAAACAGATTTGGTTGAGAAATTAATGAGCTCTCCTCGCCGCTATCTTCAAAAGTATTCTGGCAAGAAAGAAGATTGAGAAACTACACTAACTACAACTACAACTGTACTGAAACTACAAGTAACTGCAACAACCGCAATAACAGCGAGTCAACCCTCCTCAGAAATGTAACTACTAATCAATAACGTTTAAATCTAAGTTCGGAAGTACGCATATAAATATCATAGTGAAATCTTTATCCACCGTTTTAACTACGGTTATTACCGGTACTGTTTCAACTAACGGGAGCACGGTACAGCTGTAATAATAATACCTAGTTCCTATATTTTATTACTTTATTTAAATACTTTAAAAGGTTTATGACATAGAACATAAACCTATATATTTTTATCTTTACCTATTATTATTTTTTTAAATACTAAACATTTATATACTAATCTACTTTAGTTGTCCGATTACATAATCAATGCAACCAGTAGAATTTAGTGATGAGAGCGATGACGATGACGATATTGATAACTTTAGAAATAAAATGTACTATCCAAGTATAAATCCCACCCCGCGGAACAAGCCTATAACCTGCAACATAAACAACCTACACCAAGTATTCTCCGGCAACAAAGAACCTTAAATATTCCATATGAACATTAGAGGAATAAACAAAAATTTTGACGAACTCATGACTCTAATTGAAGCAACAAAAACAACATTTGACATGATTATTCTGACTGAAACCCAACTCTTACGCGCTACAAACCAGTACGATATTAGCGGTTACGAAACCTTTCACCAATTAAACAAAATAACTACTCATGATGGCATAACAATCTTAATAAACAAAGCTAGCTTTGAATCTTACAAAATAGAAACTGTCAAGAGCTTAACTTCATCTAACAACTTACTTATCGAACTTGCTACCGAAACAGACACGTATTCTATCTTAGCACTCTACAGATCACCAACAGGAAATACAAAATCTTTTATCGATGAAATAGGGCAGGTAATTGGAGAAATGAAGTGCAAATATAATATAGTGATTGGTGACACAAATATCAACATTGGAGAAAGCAAAATAAAAAACAAAGAATCAGCTGAATACCTAAACATTATGTTGGCCAGCGGATATTTACCAGTCATTAATCAGCCAACAAGGATCACACAACACTCCAGTACGTGCATAGATCACATATTTATTAGATCGAAACAAGAAAACTACATTTCTGCTATACTCGAGACGCACATAACAGACCACTACCCAATCATGCTAGGCTGGACCCCCAACAATGCTTCCAATAATAAAACCAGTAATACCGGTAATAGCAATCCATCAAAGACCATACAACAAGTTAAGAAGAGGGTGAATCATAAAAAACTAATTAAATCCTTAAGTAGTGAAAATTGGAATAATGTAATAAACCATGACAACGTAAACACAGCCACTAATAACTTTATACAAACCCTTAGCTCTCACATAATATCAGCGACAAGTCAGAAGGTGGAAACAAATAAATTTAAAAAAATCAAGCCATGGATCACTGCCGGCCTAATTAAATCAATCAAAACAAGAGACAAACTTAGTAAACAATCCCTCAAACATCCAGAAAACGTAGAAATAAAGAATAAGTATAAACAGTATCGTAATCATTTAGGCTACCTGTTAAAAGAAACAAAAAACCAATTTTATAAGAACCAAATATCAGAAGCAAAAAGCATAAGAAAAGTATGGAGTATTATAAATGACATAACCAATAAACCAAGCGGAAAGGCTAAAATCAAGCGAATTAACACTGATCATGGTGTGGTTCAAACTAAAGACGATCCAAATGCAGTAGCTAACACCTTTGTGGACTTTTTCACAGATATAGGCAAGCAAATGGCGGAGGAAATAACTTCCAAATCTGACCCCCAACAACGCGCAAATGCTACAAACAGTAGTAATAATATACAGATACAAAACACGATGTATTTAAATCCTGTAAGTGACACCGAAATTGTGAATTGTATCCAAGAATTAAAAAGTAATGCAGCACCTGGAATAGACCAAATTAGTGCTTCAACAATACAAGCAGTTGACATTTATATTATAAAGCCCCTAAAACATATTATAAACTTAAGTTTTACTGCAGGTACCTTCCCAGACGCTTTCAAAAACGCGGTCATCGTACCGATATATAAAAAAGGAGATCCAATGTCGGTAAATAACTATAGGCCAATATCACTTATTAGCAACCTTGCAAAAATAATGGAAAAATGCATCAAAAATAGATTGTACAATTTCCTTGAAACTCATAAAATATTATCTCCCAACCAGTTTGGTTTCCGCAACCACATTGGCACGGAGGACGCAATTCTAAACCTAACAAGTGAAATAATAAAAATACTAGACAAGAACAAAAAAGCACTTGTAATATACTTAGACCTTGCAAAAGCATTTGACACGGTATCCCACCAAATTCTAATACAAAAACTTGAGCAATATGGAATAAGAGGACTAGCTCTTGACCTTATTAAAAGCTATTTAGCAGGAAGGGAACAGTTTGTCCGTATTGATAACACTCTTAGTAAAGGTAGGAATATAGAATTTGGCGTGCCACAAGGCACAACTTTAGGACCACTACTCTTCCTCATCTACATAAATAACCTTTGTTGCTCGGAAATTAATGGAAAGATTGTCTGTTTTGCTGATGACACCGCTTTGATTTTTGAAGGATCCACATGGGAAGAAGTCCATGAAGTAGCCGAGAGAGAAATTAAACATATTAAATCAACCTTAGACATGAACCTACTCACCCTTAACGTAACTAAAACAAATTATATGACATTTTCCCCACGCATTAACGACCAACCCAAGAACTTATACTTAAAGATTCATCAACAAACATGCACCCTAGACCGTTCTGACTGTGACTGCCACACACTTACAAAGGTATACGAAGCAAAGTACCTAGGCGTTATAATAGACCAACATCTTAGATGGGACCGACATATTAACGAATTAACTAAAAAACTCCGAAACTCCCTCTACAAATATTACTCGCTAAGAAATGTTCTCAGTTTCTCAACACTGCGCTCAGTCTACTTTGCATTCACACAATCACTGATACAACACGGACTTACCAGCTGGGGGGGCGCTTGCCTTACACATCTAACACTACTTAACACTACACAAAAACATATACTAAAAATATTGCTACACAAGCACTTTCTATACCCAACCCACCTAGTATTCCTTGAAGCAAAGGTTCTGTCAATAAGAAAACTATACATTAAATCTACTCTCACTTACGTCTATAAGAATTACATGAAACATCCAACAATCCCTCACACAATACAAACACGTAACAAAACAAATAACAAACTTAATATACCCAGGGTCACCAAAGGATTTGCACAAAAACATTATCTATATCTAGGACCCAAAATATTTAATCTGCTTCCAGCGGCAATCACCGAAAAAAAGTCAAAATCGACATTCACGAAAATGATAATCTTATGGTTGTCAGAAAAAACAATTCAAGAAATTGAAGACATTGTTACCCTACAACCTAGAAAGCATTAACAACCGCATTCATACTACATAATCATATTATTTTAATCCTCTAATAAGATAACATTCTTAATAATGGCTGAATATATAAATAATAAATACAGACACTTCCGGTAAAAAACAATAATAAACCGTCCCCAACATCGTCTCGTCATGAAACCTCATCCTATTCGTAATCGTTACTAGATATAAAATATTATAATATAATAGTTTTATAGTTTACATTTAAGTTACCACTTAGTTATATAACTCACAGTATTCAATAATCCGCACACCAGATATTTGTCTACGGACTCTCAAGACATAACTTCTGTCCGTAGATATTAATATCAATGTACAAATCGTCCAATAACCATTCTGTTATGTATCATGTGGAATTATTGAATAAAAAATTGAATTGAAAAATTGAATTGAACGAGTGTCCTTAAAATATAGCTGACGACTTCATTTGTAAAAATACCACACAAACGTAACTTATGAATTCCAGTTGGGCAGGAAGGTATTTTTAATGAAAAACTTCAATGTCAATTTCCCATTGAATTATAATTTAACACTTTTTAAGATATAGGAGAAAGCTTTATGAAAGAGAAATCATTCATTTCTAAACAATATTCTCTTCTTATTTTCGGAGGTGTTCAAAACACCAAGTTTCAAAGCTGAGGTATTGGTTGTTTTAATTGCAAATGTAAGTACAATTTTAACAACACACTAAATGGACAGGCATTCAGTGCAGTAAGCTTTTAATTACCATACATGGTTTTATTTTTGTATCGTTTGCTTTCTTAATATTGTACTTGAGCCCCTTTGGAGAACGGTAAAATGTATAAAAAGACAGTATGTGATCAAAATGGTCGGAAGATTGTCGCAAACTTCAAAACAATTCACATGTTATATTAAGGGGCTGTTGTACGTGTGTCCACAATTTCATGTTGATATGTTCACATTTGTGAAATTATTATGTTTCTATTAACTTATATAATGTCCCCTTAGAAGCTACTTTTAATAAAATAACTCCGTGCTGATATAAGTGTATTTTGGATATGTAGAAGAGATCAATTTTCTGAAAATTATGATACCATAAAACCTACGGTTGCAATTTCTTTGGAATTTGGTTAAATTTCCCTAGATTAATAATACTAGTCTAGGCGGAACCGGGGTCTTGTAACCGACATAGCAACGATTGACAATAATAACATTCTAAATGTGTCCTACAAAAAACCATCTTAACAACGTATGAACTAGTTGTAGAGTTCGTCGTTGCCCACAAATTAAACTTTTAAAAATAAAGATATAAAAATTAGAATACCAAAAGTACAATAAAATAAACTGAAAATAAGCAAGTAATTTATTGTAACTGAGTTGGTATAGACTTTAACACAAACATCACTATCGGAGTGTTGTATATCTGCTCCTTGGTTACAGACTATGGCACCATCTCTCACACCCGGACACCGAGGGAGGCCGTCGTTCTCCAGGGCGGGGAGGCGAGGTTCGAGTTGAAGGCGCAGGGACCGTTGGGCTACTGCGTTTTCTACCCGCCAGGCAAGGAGCTTTACTTCTACCGGGGATCCGAGTCTGCCGACAGCGCCGGCCGGCATCGCTACCTGGGGGCTGGACTGCAGAGCGGCGAGTGCGGTCTGGCTGTGAGCAACGTCAGCGAGGAGGACAACGGGCCGGTCAGGGGTTACATCAGAGCGCCCGGGAGAAAGGATGAATACAGATTCATGACTCTCATTGTAGCAAGTAGGTTTACAAACAAGACTACCACTTTGTAACGGTTCAGTCAATGAATGGTCAAGACTCACGGCAGCTACAACAATCTGTTTTAGAAATTACTTTCTCTTATTGTGATGGTTCAATTAATAACACATAAGTTTTAAATTAAATAATAAAAACTAATTACAGTTAAGTGATATTTTGAATATTACTGACCTGGATAATAACTCCGATGACAGAACCTATCTATTACTGCGTTTACATGCAGGTTTGAAAAAGTTTTGACTCAAGTCAAACCAAAACCGTCGATCGTTTACATGCCATCGATCTGAATACGTTCTCAAACCATTTTTTAGTTCGTACATTTCCCGGTATACAGCGCCACTTACATCAAGACATTTCACTGCTTTCTAAAGAGACATTGGAACAACAGAGAGGGCAGTGCGGGTAATCTATACAACAACAACAACAAAACAACAAAGCTGTCACATTTAGCTGTCACAACATGTAATCCTCACAAATTTGTTATATTTTAAGACTTGCGACTTCAAAATATAATATATTACCATCTAGAAGATACAAGACTTACCCCCAGGTAATCCCAAATCCATTATTTTTTTGATAAATATAGACCCATTCAATTTCTACAAGTTTTAAACATCTGTCCCTTATTTTTATAGGTTAGGGCGTAAAGCCTAAAAGGAGTAATTTCAATGGAAATAGACGAGGCAGTGTGTGTTGACTTTACTTCAGGATTTATAATACCAACTTTGCTTTTGCTTGAAAAGCAGGAAAGGTTATTCAAGGCAAGAATTGAACGTATTGGCGGCAGTGGGGTGTTTACATGGCAGTTTCCAAAACTAGTTTTCAAGTCACCCCTGCGAGCAAACAGGCGTGACTCGAACCGATCCAAACCCACTTTCGAAGTGTTTATATGCTGTTTTGAAAACTCAAAACGTTCTCAAATCGATTTCAAACCTGCATGTAAACGTAGTATATCTTCAATGCACGTGAGCGTTATGTTATGGGTACTTTTGTTGTATTGGGGCCTAACACACATTGTGACTAGTTGTAGCTAGACCCCCACTGTGAGCTGTTTTTAGAACGGTAATTATACGTCTAAATCGACTGAAACCATATCCGACCTTCTATCTGTAAAACTGGCTGAGATATGGGCCCTTTTATTGTATTAAGGCCTAACACACATTGTGACTAGTTGTAGCTAGACCCCCACTGTGGGGTGTTTTAGGAACGGTAATTATACGTCTTAATCAACTGAAACCATATCCGACCTCTTATCTGTAAAACTGGCTGAGATATGGGCCCTTTTGTTGAATTAGGGCCTAACACACATTGTGACTAGTTGTAGCTAGACCCCATCTGTGAGGTGTTTTTAGAACGGTAATTGTACGTCTCAATCGACTGAAACCATATTCGACCTCTTATCTGAAAAACTGACTGAGATATGGGCCCTTTTATTGTATTAGGGCCTAAGACACATTGTGACTAGTTGTAGCTAGACCCCCGATGTGAGATGTTTTTAGAACGGTAATTGTACGTCTTAACCGACTGAAACCATATCCGACCTCCTATCTGTAAAACTGACTGAGATATGGGCCCTTTTATTGTATTGGGGCTTACCACACATTGTGACTAGTTGTAGCTAGACCCCCACTGTGAGGTGTTTTAAGAATAATCATCATACGTCAAAAACAATTAAAAAAACTTCCGACCTCGTATCTGAAAAATTGTCTTGGATATGGGCCCTTTTGATATATTAGGGCCTTACACACATTGTGACTAGTTGTAGCTAGACCCCCACTGTGAGGTTTTGAAAGAACGGAAATTATACGTCTTAATCGAATGAACACATATCCGCCTTCGTATCTATAAAATTGACTGAGATATGGGTCTTTTTGTTGTATTAGGGCCAAAAACACATTGTGACTAATTGTAGCTAGACCGCCACTGTGAGCGGTTTTTAAAACGGTAACCATATGTCAAAAACGATTTAAAACTAATTCTGACCTCCTATCTGTCAAATTGGCTGAGGTATGGGCCCTTTTGATATATTAGGGCCTAACACACATTGTGACTAGTTTTAGCTGACCCCCCTTTTAGAGGTGTTTTTAGAACGGTAATCATAAGTCTTAATCGACTGAAACCATATCCGACTTCCTATCTGTAACACTGGCTGAGATATGGGCCCTTTTGTTGTATTATTACTAGCACACATTGTGACTAGTTGTGGGAAGACCCTATACGTGAGTTGTTTTTAAAATCTTTATCATACGTCTTAATCGATTGAAACCCTTTTCGACCTTCATTCTGTATAACTTGCTGAGATTTGGGCCCTTATGTTGCATTGGGGCCTAACACACATTGTTACTAGTTGTAGACCCACCCTAAGTGATTTTACACAGCCACCTGTGAGCTGCACGAGGCTAGATGATTGTATGTCACAGTGTTGCTATGTCATGCTTCAGGTCCCCCCAGCGCACCAACCCTGAGTGTTGTCTACCCGGCCACCTGTGAGCTGCACGAGGCTAGATGATTGTATGTCACAGTGTTGCTATGTCATGCTTCAGGTCTCCCAAGCGCACCAAGGCTTAGTGTTGTCTACACGGCCACCTGTGAGCTGCACGAGGCTAGATGATTGTATGTCTCAGTGTTGCTATGTCATGCTTCAGGTCTCCCAAGCGCACCAAGGCTTAGTGTTGTCTACACGGCCACCTGTGAGCTGCACGAGGCTAGATGATTGTATGTCACAGTCCTGCTATGTCATGCTTTAGGTCTCCCCAGCGCGCCAACCCTGAGTGTTGTCTACACGGCCACCTGTGAGCTGCACGAGGCTAGATGATTGTATGTCTCAGTGTTGCTATGTCATGCTTTAGGTCTCCCCAGCACACTAACCCTGAGTGCTGTCTACACGGCCACCTGTGAGCTGCACGAGGCTAGATGATTGTATGTCTCAGTGTTGCTATGTCATGGTTCAGGTCCTCCCAGCGCACCAACCCTGAGTGTTGTCTACACGGCCACCCGTGAGCTATACGAGGCTAGATGATTGTATGTCTCAGTGTTGCTATGTTCATGCTTCAGATCCCCCCAGCGCACCAACCCTGAGTGTTGTCTACACGGCCACCTGTCAGCTGCACAAGGCTAGATGATTGTATGTCTCAGTGTTGGTATGTCATGCTTTAGGTCCCCCCAGCGCACCAACCCTGAGTGTTGTGTACACGTCCACCTGTGAGCTGCACGAGGCTAGATGATTGTATGTCTCAGTGTTGCTATGTCATGCTTTAGGTCCCCCCAGTGCACCAACCGTGAGTGTTGTCTACACGGCCACCTGTGAGCTGCACAAGGCTAGATGATTGTATGTGTCAGTGTTGCTATGTCATGTCAGGTCCCCCCAGCGCACCAACCCTGAGTGTTGTCTACACGGCCACCTGTCAGCTGCACAAGGCTAGATGATTGTATGTCTCAGTGTTGGTATGTCATGCTTTAGGTCCCCCCAGTGCACCAACCGTGAGTGTTGTCTACACGGCCACCTGTGAGCTGCACAAGGCTAGATGATTGTATGTGTCAGTGTTGCTATGTCATGTCAGGTCCCCCCAGCGCACCAACCCTGAGTGTTGTCTACACGGCCACCTGTGAGCTGCACAAGGCTAGATGATTGTATGTGTCAGTGTTGCTATGTCATGCTTCAGGTCCCCCCAGCGCACCAACCCTGAGTGTTGTTTACACGGCCACCTGTGAGCTGCACAAGGCTAGATGATTGTATGGCTCAGTGTTGCTATGTCATGTCAGGTCCCCCCAGCGCACCAACCCTGAGTTTTGTCTACACGTCCACCTGTGAGCTGCACAAGGCTAGATGATTGTATGTGTCAGTGTTGCTATGTCATGTCAGGTCCCCCCAGCGCACCAACCCTGAGTTTTGTCTACACGTCCACCTGTGAGCTGCACAAGGCTAGATGATTGTATGTGTCAGTGTTGCTATGTCATGTCAGGTCCCCCCAGCGCACCAACCCTGAGTGTTGTCTACACGGCCACCTGTGAGCTGCACAAGGCTAGATGATTGTATGGCTCAGTGTTGCTATGTCATGTCAGGTCCCCCCAGCGCACCAACCCTGAGTTTTGTCTACACGTCCACCTGTGAGCTGCACAAGGCTAGATGATTGTATGTGTCAGTGTTGCTATGTCATGTCAGGTCCCCCCAGCGCACCAACCCTGAGTTTTGTCTACACGTCCACCTGTGAGCTGCACAAGGCTAGATGATTGTATGTCTCAGTGTTGGTATGTCATACTTTAGGTCCCCCTAGCGCACCAACCCTGAGTGTTGTGTACACGGCCACCTGTGAGCTGCACAAGGCTAGATGATTGTATGTGTCAGTGTTGCTATGTCATGTCAGGTCCCCCCAGCGCACCAACCCTGAGTGTTGTTTACACGGCCACCTGTCAGCTGCACAAGGCTAGATGATTGTATGTCTCAGTGTTGCTATGTCATGCTTTAGGTCCCCCCAGCGCACCAACCCTGAGTGTTGTGTACACGGCCACCTGTGAGCTGCACGAGGCTAGATGATTGTATGTCTCAGTGTTGCTATGTCATGCTTCAGATCCCCCCAGCGCACCAACCCTGAGTGTTGTCTACACGGCCACCTGTGAGCTGCACAAGGCTAGATGATTGTATGTCTTAGTGTTGCTATGTCATGCTTTAGGTCCCCACAGCGCACCAACCCTGAGTGTTGTCTACACGGCTACCTGTGAGCTGCACGAGGCTAGATGATTGTATGTCTTAGTGTTGCTATGTCATGCTTTAGGTCCCCCCAGCGCACCAACCCTGAGTGTTGTCTACACGGCCACCTGTGAGCTGCACGAGGCTAGATGAGTGTATGTCTCAGTGTTGCTATGTCACGCTTCAGGTCCCCCCAGCGCACCAACCCTGAGTGTTGTCTACACGGCCACCTGTGAGCTGCACGAGGCTAGATGATTGTATGTGTCAGTGTTGCTATGTCATGCTTCAGGTCCCCCCAGCGCACCAACCCTGAGTGTTGTCTACACAGCCACCTGTGAGCTGCACGAGGCTAGATGATTGTATGTCTTAGTGTTGCTATGTCATGCTTCAGGTCCTCCCAGTGCACCAACCCTGAGTATTGTCTACACGGAGGCCAGCGTCACGGCCACCTGTGAGGTGAACGAGGCTCGTCCTGTCGCCAACATATCCTGGATCCTAGGAGATGACGTCATTCGCAATGATACACTGGTGGACTTTCTAGGCAACCCTCAGGTTGCGTGGAGGTGGCCCTGGATGAAGGGATCTGTCATGCAGAGATTTACACTTACCCTGCAGACTAAGGACAACGGCAAGGTTCTAAAGTGTGTTGTATCTCATGTGAACTTGGCCCGGCCGTTGGAGGCGACGGAGACGATCTCATTCACTGGTAAGTTATGTTTGTATACATGTTGCGTAGAACTGATATTTTCTCAGTTTGATGCTGCTTCCCTCCATCGCTCGGTGACCACCGCTTACCCCCGTTACAACCCGACAATCACATCATATTTACACACATTTCATATGTTATTATTTATAATCAGTCATGTTTGTTTTGCTTGTGTCTTGGGTACGTAACTACGGAGTAATGCTTTGAACTAAAGATATCTGCTCACTTCACACCTTCCTCCCAATGAGCGTCGGTGAAGAAGTATAATTCGTTCCTAATGGAACAAATTATGACACAGAGGTAGTATTTTGTTGTCTGTTTATTGATGAATGCTAAGTCGAGTTCGTCGCACAGATAATTTTCTGTAAGGGGTTCCCAGGTTCCCTGGCTAATCTAAGCTCGATGCCATCATTTCGAGTCTATCGATCGACCTTGATGTCCGATCGACCTATACTGTAGAGGGTAATGAATAAACGATAACAGTGCAGTCATTATCGTTATCAATTTGATTGCTTTACATTGTGTAGAAAAAAGTGTATATCTTCTGAACTTAGTCTTAAATTGCCACGTCTAATGATGATGACAATATTTCATATTCATATTTATTTCATAGTTCACTGACCATTACAATGTAAGGGTGTACTCCTCTTGAGAGAGAGAGAGTGAATATGTACTTAAAACTAACAAGAACAAACATAGAAATTTAACATTTAACATGAAATTTATATGACATACGTACATATTATACAAACACATAAATACATACATACATTTATACATACATACATACATACATACATACATACATACATACATACATACATACATACATACATACATACATACATACATACATACATACGTACATACATACATACATACATACATATAATAGTCTAGTCAGTGGCAATCAGGAATTCATTAAGATTGTAGAAAGTCTTTTGAAGCAGGTAGTTTTTTAGATTGATTTTAAATGTTGCGACTGAGTCAGAATTTTTTATAGCAGCAGGGAGGCAGTTAAAAATTTTAGATAGGCAGGGCTATGTTTGAAGAAGGCATGTTTAAAGAGGGTATAAAAATATTTGAGTTAGATCTAGTCATGTGACTATGGTTAGAAGCGTTAAGGGGGAAAAGTTCAGGGTTAGTCCTAACAAAGGTGGCCGCAGTCATGACAAGTGTAGAGGGGAGAGTGAGGATACCAAGATTGCTGAAGTGGGTCTTGCACGATTGTCCCCTTGATATCCCAGCTATTATCCTAACAGCTCGTTTTTGAATGATACAAATCCTATGTGCATGGTGCGAGGAGCCCCAGAAAATGTCAGCATAGGAAAGAATGGAATGAATGTACGCATGATAAACTAGGAGTAGGGATGATTTGCTAGCAATCATTTTCAGCTTAAGGAGCATAAAACAACCACTTAACAGTCTGGATGCAATATTGTTTATGTGGGGTGACCAATCAAGAGATTCCGTGATATTAAGACCTAAGATTTTGTGAGATATGGCCCCTGCAATGCTGTTTCCATCCAGACGAATGAGTGGACTGGAGGTTGGTTTTAGAACACTTGAGCAGAACTTGATATAAACTGTTTTAGACGTTTGAAGGGCCAATCGATTTTGTGAACAATATTTATTTATTTATTTATTAATCATTTCCATTTACTACAAAATAGAATGGGGGTTGGCAGAAAAGAGCACAGCTCCAAACACCAGAGTGACTGCCAACCCATACTAAAATTAAAATATAATAATGAACATAATACAAAATACAAAATATAAAATACAAAACAAAAAACATGAAAACATAATATGAATGAAAATATAATTATAAGATACAACTGTTAAATATGAAGTAAAAAAGAATAAAAAAGAATAAAAAAATGAAAATTTACAAAACAATGTTTAAAAAATGCTCCGTTAAAGAGGCTTTGAAGACATCTAATGAGCGTGCCATCCTGATCTTGAGTGGTAGGGAATTCCACGATTGACAAGCCCTATAATAGAACCCTTTCTGGTAGGCTGCTGTTCTGGCAAAAGGTGGCCTGAACAATAGACCCCTACCAAATTGGGCACTACGATTACAGGCTTGTAGTCTTACATATGGATCCAGGTTTGTCCTACCATTTAACATGCCCCACAAAAATTGCAGCTCTACTTTTTTCCTGAATGTTTCTAGAGATGGAATCTTCAATGATGCACGTCTTGCCGTAGCACTATGAGTGGTAAATTGCGACCTAGCAGCAATAAAGCGTGTAGCTCTACTTTGGACACGCTCCAACTTCATCTTGTTGCTTATAGATGTTGGATCCCACGCTGGGCAGCCGTAGACGAGATGAGGTCTAACGAGCGCTAGGTAAACAGCCCTTTTGGTGCTAGGCTGAGCATGATGCAGATGTCTAGCAATGAAATATAAATGCCTGGTGGCTTTGGCTCGTACTACTTCACAATGAGTGTTCCATTTTAGATCACTTGTAACAATTACACCTAGTAGTCTGACACGTTTTTTCTCTGGAATAGGCAAGTTATTGATCAAATAACAACAAGGGAATGGATTCTTGGATCTTGCAAATCGGATAGACATACTCTTTTGGGGGTTAATCTTCATGCCATTAACTGTACACCAATTGTCAATATTTTTTAAATCAGATTGTAGAGTTTCTGAATCCTCCTTCGTCATAATCTTTCTGTAAATCGTGCAGTCATCAGCAAATTGGCTCATATCCGAAGAAACACACTGAGGCAAATCCATCATAAATATATTAAACAATAACGGACCAAGAACTGACCCTTGAGGTACGCCTGAGGTTACAAGTATTGAACTTGATTCTGTTCCCTGAAACACAACCTTTTGTGATCGATCTGTCAAAAAATGTTCTAACCAAGTGTGTAAGGATCCACGTACACCATAATAGAACAGCTTGCTTAGTAATTTCCTGTGTGGAATCTGGTCAAATGCTTTAGACCAATCTAGCATCACCGCATCCACCTGCTTGCACTTAGGATCTTCCAGGGCACACTGCCAATTGTCGATTACCTTCGTAAGAAGCGTTGAACAAGATCTACCTGGAATGAATCCATGTTGGTTTTCATTAAGAATATTAGCCGTTGTGATGTGTTTCAGTAGCTCTTGAAATATGATGCGCTCCAATGTTTTGCAAATGATAGAAGTTAATGATATAGGTCGATAGTTCGAGATGTTTTCCTTCATCCCCGATTTGAAAATTGGAATAACATTTGCAATACGCCAGTCAGAAGGTACCACGCCAGTATGCAGAGATAAGTTAAATATGGAGGTTAAAGATGGAGATATGGAAGCTGCACACATTTTCAGAATCATTGAAGGGATGCCATCCGGCCCTGTGGCTGAATCAACTCTCAGACGTTTCAAGTGTCTTCTTACTGCTCTGTGTGTGATGTTTAATATGAGGACATACAGGAGGCCCCAAGTGTGGCAGCTTGTATAAGCAGCTGATCAGTTGGCTTTGGGACAGATTGGTCATTGGTACATTGGTTGGTGAGCTTTGGGCATGTAAAGGTGGGTTGTGTCATCAGCATATTGAGAGAGGAAACTTTTCACATATTCAGAGACAGTATCTATAGAAAGAATTTTAGGAAGATCGTTGACATACAGTAGGAAAA
>CAMDTW010000177.1:0-36311 GCA_945910005.1 Isoperla grammatica | reverse complement strand
GCTCCAATAAGCACAATTTGTCCATTTCGTCACATTTCGATAACTTCTATAGAAGTTACACCCTCCGTCGAAAAATAAGAATTATAGGTTGCATTCTTCAAGAGTATAATGAAAATGCATAAATTGAGTTTTTTCGTCGTTTTTGGTTAAAATATGCATCAAAATAGAAATTGGTTGATTTGACCACAAACTTCCAGTTTTAAGAGGAATCTTGCATACGGCTGGGATTCCTAAGGGTTTCAACCAAAGTTGACAAATCGTTGTTTTAGAGCGTTTCAGGCTCCAATAAGCACAATTTGTCCATTTCGTCACATTTCGATAACTACTTTAGAAGTTACACCAACCGTTGAAAAATAATAATGTAAGTGTGCATTCTGAAAGAGTATTATGAAAATGCATAAATTGAGTTTTTTGGTCGTTTTTGGTTAAAATATGCATAAAATATAGAAATTGGCTGATTTTAGTCTATCTACCACAAACTTCCAGTTTAAAGAGGAATCTTGCATACGGCCGGGATTCCTAAGGGTTTCAACCAAAGTTGACAAATCGTTGTTTTAGAGCGTTTCAGGCTCCAATAAGCACAAATTGTCCATTTCGTCACATTTCGATAACTTCTATAGAAGTTACACCCTCCGTTGAAAAATAAGAATTATAGGCTGCATTCTTCAAGAGTATAATAAAAATGCATAAATTGAGTTTTTTCGTCGTTTTTGGTTAAAATATGCATAAAATATAGAAATTGGCTGATTTTAGTCTATCTACCACAAACTTCCAGTTTTAAGAGGAATCTTGCATACGGCTGGGATTCCTAAGGGTTTCAACCAAATTGCACAAATCGTTGTTTTAGAGCGTTTCAGGCTCCAATAAGCACAATTTGTCCATTTCGTCACATTTCGATAACTTCTATAGAAGTTACACCCTCCGTCGAAAAATAAGAATTATAGGTTGCATTCTTCAAGAGTATAATGAAAATACATAAATTGAGATTTTTCGTCGTTTTTGGTTAAAATATGCATAAAAAATAGAAATTGGCTGATTTTTATCTATCTACCACAAACTTCCAGTTTTAAGAGGAATCTTGCATACGGCCGGGATTCCTAAGGGTTTCAACCAAAGTTGACAAATCGTTGTTTTAGAGCGTTTTAGGCTCCAATAAGCACAATTTGTCCATTTCGTCACATTTCGATAACTTCTATAGAAGTTACACCCTCCATTGAAAAATAAGATTTATAGGCTGCATTCTTCAAGAGTATAATGAAAATGCATAAATTGAGTTTTTTCGTCGTTTTTGGTTAAAATATGCATAAAATATAGAAATTGGCTGATTTTAGTCTATGTACCACAAACTTCCAGTTTTAAGAGGAATCTTGCATACGGCTGGGATTCCTATGGGTTTCAACCAAATTGCACAAATCGTTGTTTTAGAGCGTTTCAGGCTCCAATAAGCACAATTTGTCCATTTCGTCACATTTCGATAACTTCTATAGAAGTTACACCCTCCGTTGAAAAATAAGAATTATAGGCTGCATTCTTCAAGAGTATAATGAAAATGCATAAATTGAGTTTTTTCGTCGTTTTTGGTTAAAATATGCATAAAATATAGAAATTGGCTGATTTCAGTCTATCTACCACAAACTTCCAGTTTTAAGAGGAATCTTGCATACGGCTGGGATTCCTAAGGGTTTCAACCAAAGTTGACAAATCGTTGTTTTAGAGCGTTTCAGGCTCCAATTAGCACAATATGTCCATTTCGTCACATTTCGATAACTACTTTAGAAGTTACACTAACCGTTGAAAAATAATAATGTTAGTGTGCATTCTGAAAGAGTATTATGAAAATGCATAAATTGAGTTTTTTGGTCGTTTTTGGTTAAAATATGCATAAAATATAGAAATTGGCTGATTTTAGTCTATCTACCACAAACTTCCAGTTTTAAGAGGAATCTTGCATACGGCCGGGATTCCTAAGGGTTTCAACCAAAGTTGACAAATCGTTGTTTTAGAGCGTTTCAGGCTCCAATAAGCACAAATTGTCCATTTCGTCACATTTCGATAACTTCTATAGAAGTTACACCCTCCGTTGAAAAATAAGAATTATAGGCTGCATTCTTCAAGAGTATAATGAAAATGCATAAATTGAGTTTTTTCGTCGTTTTTGATTAAAATATGCATAAAATATAGAAATTGGCTGATTTAAGTCTATTTACCACAAACTTCCAGTTTTTAAGAGGAATCTTGCATACGGCTGGGATTCCTAAGGGTTTCAACCAAATTGCACAAATCGTTGTTTTAGAGCGTTTCAGGCTCCAATAAGCACAATTTGTCTATTTCGTCACATTTCGATAACTTCTATAGAAGTTACACCCTCCGTCGAAAAATAAGAATTATAGGTTGCATTCTTCAAGAGTATAATGAAAATGCATAAATTGAGTTTTTTCTTCGTTTTTGGTTAAAATATGCATAAAAAATAGAAATTGGCTGATTTCAGTCTATCTACCACAAACTTCCAGTTTTAAGAGGAATCTTGCATACGGCCGGGATTCCTAAGGGTTTCAACCAAAGTTGACAAATCGTTGTTTTAGAGCGTTTCAGGCTCCAATAAGCACAATTCGTCCATTTCGTCACATTTCGATAACTTCTATAGAAGTTACACCCTCCGTCGAAAAATAAGAATTATAGGTTGCATTCTTCAAGAGTATAATGAAAATGCATAAATTGCGTTTTTTCGTCGTTTTTGGTTAAAATATGCATAAAAAATAGAAATTGGCTGATTTCAGTCTATCTACCACAAACTTCCAGTTTTAAGAGAAATCTTGCATACGGCCTGGATTCCTAAGGGTTTCAACCAAAGTTAACAAATCGTTGTTTTAGAGCGTTTCAGGCTCCAATAAGCACAATTTGTCCATTTCGTCACATTTCGATAACTTCTATAGAAGTTACACCCTCCGTCGAAAAATAAGAATTATAGGTTGCATTCTTCAAGAGTATAATGAAAATACATAAATTGAGATTTTTCGTCGTTTTTGGTTAAAATATGCATAAAAAATAGAAATTGGCTGATTTTTATCTATCTACCACAAACTTCCAGTTTTAAGAGGAATCTTGCATACGGCCGGGATTCCTAAGGGTTTCAACCAAAGTTGACAAATCGTTGTTTTAGAGCGTTTTAGGCTCCAATAAGCACAATTTGTCCATTTCGTCACATTTCGATAACTTCTATAGAAGTTACACCCTCCATTGAAAAATAAGATTTATAGGCTGCATTCTTCAAGAGTATAATGAAAATGCATAAATTGAGTTTTTTCGTCGTTTTTGGTTAAAATATGCATAAAATATAGAAATTGGCTGATTTTAGTCTATGTACCACAAACTTCCAGTTTTAAGAGGAATCTTGCATACGGCTGGGATTCCTAAGGGTTTCAACCAAATTGCACAAATCGTTGTTTTAGAGCGTTTCAGGCTCCAATAAGCACAATTTGTCCATTTCGTCACATTTCGATAACTTCTATAGAAGTTACACCCTCCGTTGAAAAATAAGAATTATAGGCTGCATTCTTCAAGAGTATAATGAAAATGCATAAATTGAGTTTTTTCGTCGTTTTTGGTTAAAATATGCATAAAATATAGAAATTGGCTGATTTCAGTCTATCTACCACAAACTTCCAGTTTTAAGAGGAATCTTGCATACGGCTGGGATTCCTAAGGGTTTCAACCAAAGTTGACAAATCGTTGTTTTAGAGCGTTTCAGGCTCCAATAAGCACAATATGTCCATTTCGTCACATTTCGATAACTACTTTAGAAGTTACACTAACCGTTGAAAAATAATAATGTTAGTGTGCATTCTGAAAGAGTATTATGAAAATGCATAAATTGAGTTTTTTGGTCGTTTTTGGTTAAAATATGCATAAAATATAGAAATTGGCTGATTTTAGTCTATCTACCACAAACTTCCAGTTTTAAGAGGAATCTTGCATACGGCCGGGATTCCTAAGGGTTTCAACCAAAGTTGACAAATCGTTGTTTTAGAGCGTTTCAGGCTCCAATAAGCACAAATTGTCCATTTCGTCACATTTCGATAACTTCTATAGAAGTTACACCCTCCGTTGAAAAATAAGAATTATAGGCTGCATTCTTTAAGAGTATAATGAAAATGCATAAATTGAGTTTTTTTCGTCGTTTTTGATTAAAATATGCATAAAATATAGAAATTGGCTGATTTAAGTCTATTTACCACAAACTTCCAGTTTTAAGAGGAATCTTGCATACGGCTGGGATTCCTAAGGGTTTCAACCAAATTGCACAAATCGTTGTTTTAGAGCGTTTTCAGGCTCCAATAAGCACAATTTGTCTATTTCGTCACATTTCGATAACTTCTATAGAAGTTACACCCTCCGTCGAAAAATAAGAATTATAGGTTGCATTCTTCAAGAGTATAATGAAAATGCATAAATTGAGTTTTTTCTTCGTTTTTGGTTAAAATATGCATAAAAAATAGAAATTGGCTGATTTCAGTCTATCTACCACAAACTTCCAGTTTTAAGAGGAATCTTGCATACGGCCGGGATTCCTAAGGGTTTCAACCAAAGTTGACAAATCGTTGTTTTAGAGCGTTTCAGGCTCCAATAAGCACAATTCGTCCATTTCGTCACATTTCGATAACTTCTATAGAAGTTACACCCTCCGTCGAAAAATAAGAATTATAGGTTGCATTCTTCAAGAGTATAATGAAAATGCATAAATTGCGTTTTTTCGTCGTTTTTGGTTAAAATATGCATAAAAAATAGAAATTGGCTGATTTCAGTCTATCTACCACAAACTTCCAGTTTTAAGAGGAATCTTGCATACGGCCGGGATTCCTAAGGGTTTCAACCAAAGTTAACAAATCGTTGTTTTAGAGCGTTTCAGGCTCCAATAAGCACAATTTGTCCATTTCGTCACATTTCGATAACTTCTATAGAAGTTACACCCTCCGTTGAAAAATAAGAATTATAGGTTGCATTTTTCAAGAGTATAATGAAAATGCATAAATTGAGTTTTTTTTGTCGTTTTTGGTTAAAATATGCATAAAAAATAGAAATTGGCTGATTTCAGTCTATCTACCACAAACTTCCAGTTTTAAGAGGAATCTTGCATACGGCCGGGATTCCTAAGGGTTTCAACCAAAGTTGACAAATCGTTGTTTTAGAGCGTTTCAGGCTCCAATTAGCACAATTTGTCCATTTCGTCGAATTTTGATAACTACTTTAGAAGTTACACCAACCGTTGAAAAATAATAATGTTAGTGTGCATTCTGAAAGAGTTATATGAAAATGCATAAATTGAGTTTTTTGGTCGTTTTTGGTTAAAATATGCATAAAATATAGAAATTGGCTGATTTTAGTCTATCTACCACAAACTTCCAGTTTTAAGAGGAATCTTGCATACGGCCGGGATTCCTAAGGGTTTCAACCAAAGTTGACAAATCGTTGTTTTAGAGCGTTTCAGGCTCCAATAAGCACAAATTGTCCATTTCGTCACATTTTGATATCTTCTATAGAAGTTACACCCTCCGTTGAAAAATAAGAATTATAGGCTGCATTCTCCAAGAGTATAATGGAAATGCATAAATTGAGTTTTTTCGTCGTTTTTGGTTAAAATATGCATAAAATATAGAAATTGGCTGATTTTAGTGTATCTACCACAAACTTCTAGTTTTAAGAGGAATCTTGCATACGGCTGGGATTCCTAAGGGTTTCAACCAAATTGCACAAATCGTTGTTTTAGAGCGTTTCAGGCTCCAATAAGCACAATTTGTCCATTTCGTCACATTTCTATATTTTCTATAGAAGTTACACCCTCCGTCGAAAAATAAGAATTATAGGTTGCATTCTTCAAGAGTATAATGAAAATGCATAAATTGAGTTTTTTCGTCGTTTTTGGTTAAAATATGCATAAAAAATAGAAATTGGCTGATTTCAGTCTATCTACCACAAACTTCCAGTTTTAAGAGGAATCTTGCATACGGCTGGGATTCCTAAGGGTTTCAACCAAAGTTGACAAATCGTTGTTTTAGAGCGTTTCAGGCTCCAATAAGCACAATTTGTCCATTTCGTCACATTTCGATAACTACTTTAGAAGTTACACCAACCGTTGAAAAATAATAATGTAAGTGTGCATTCTGAAAGAGTATTATGAAAATGCATAAATTGAGTTTTTTGGTCGTTTTTGGTTAAAATATGCATAAAATATAGAAATTGGCTGATTTTAGTCCATCTACCACAAACTTCCAGTTTAAAGAGGAATCTTGCATACGGCCGGGATTCCTAAGGGTTTCAACCAAAGTTGACAAATCGTTGTTTTAGAGCGTTTCAGGCTCCAATAAGCACAAATTGTCCATTTCGTCACATTTCGATAACTTCTATAGAAGTTACACCCTCCGTTGAAAAATAAGAATTATAGGCTGCATTCTTCAAGAGTATAATAAAAATGCATAAATTGAGTTTTTTCGCCGTTTTTGGTTAAAATATGCATAAAATATAGAAATTGGCTGATTTTAGTCTATCTACCACAAACTTCCAGTTTTAAGAGGAATCTTGCATACGGCTGGGATTCCTAAGGGTTTCAACCAAATTGCACAAATCGTTGTTTTAGAGCGTTTCAGGCTCCAATAAGCACAATTTGTCCATTTCGTCACATTTCGATAACTTCTATAGAAGTTACACCCTCCATTGAAAAATAAGATTTATAGGCTGCATTCTTCAAGAGTATAATGAAAATGCATAAATTGAGTTTTTTCGTCGTTTTTGGTTAAAATATGCATAAAATATAGAAATTGGCTGATTTTAGTCTATGTACCACAAACTTCCAGTTTTAAGAGGAATCTTGCATACGGCTGGGATTCCTAAGGGTTTCAACCAAATTGCACAAATCGTTGTTTTAGAGCGTTTCAGGCTCCAATAAGCACAATTTGTCCATTTCGTCACATTTCGATAACTTCTATAGAAGTTACACCCTCCGTTGAAAAATAAGAATTATAGGCTGCATTCTTCAAGAGTATAATGAAAATGCATAAATTGAGTTTTTTCGTCGTTTTTGGTTAAAATATGCATAAAATATAGAAATTGGCTGATTTCAGTCTATCTACCACAAACTTCCAGTTTTAAGAGGAATCTTGCATACGGCTGGGATTCCTAAGGGTTTCAACCAAAGTTGACAAATCGTTGTTTTAGAGCGTTTCAGGCTCCAATAAGCACAATATGTCCATTTCGTCACATTTCGATAACTACTTTAGAAGTTACACTAACCGTTGAAAAATAATAATGTTAGTGTGCATTCTGAAAGAGTATTATGAAAATGCATAAATTGAGTTTTTTGGTCGTTTTTTGGTTAAAATATGCATAAAATATAGAAATTGGCTGATTTTAGTCTATCTACCACAAACTTCCAGTTTTAAGAGGAATCTTGCATACGGCCGGGATTCCTAAGGGTTTTCAACCAAAGTTGACAAATCGTTGTTTTAGAGCGTTTCAGGCTCCAATAAGCACAAATTGTCCATTTCGTCACATTTCGATAACTTCTATAGAAGTTACACCCTCCGTTGAAAAATAAGAATTATAGGCTGCATTCTTCAAGAGTATAATGAAAATGCATAAATTGAGTTTTCGTCGTTTTTGATTAAAATATGCATAAAATATAGAAATTGGCTGATTTAAGTCTATTTACCACAAACTTCCAGTTTTAAGAGGAATCTTGCATACGGCTGGGATTCCTAAGGGTTTCAACCAAATTGCACAAATCGTTGTTTTAGAGCGTTTCAGGCTCCAATAAGCACAATTTGTCTATTTCGTCACATTTCGATAACTTCTATAGAAGTTACACCCTCCGTCGAAAAATAAGAATTATAGGTTGCATTCTTCAAGAGTATAATGAAAATGCATAAATTGAGTTTTTTCTTCGTTTTTGGTTAAAATATGCATAAAAAATAGAAATTGGCTGATTTCAGTCTATCTACCACAAACTTCCAGTTTTAAGAGGAATCTTGCATACGGCCGGGATTACTAAGGGTTTCAACCAAAGTTGACAAATCGTTGTTTTAGAGCGTTTCAGGCTCCAATAAGCACAATTCGTCCATTTCGTCACATTTCGATAACTTCTATAGAAGTTACACCCTCCGTCGAAAAATAAGAATTATAGGTTGCATTCTTCAAGAGTATAATGAAAATGCATAAATTGCGTTTTTTCGTCGTTTTTGGTTAAAATATGCATAAAAAATAGAAATTGGCTGATTTCAGTCTATCTACCACAAACTTCCAGTTTTAAGAGAAATCTTGCATACGGCCTGGATTCCTAAGGGTTTCAACCAAAGTTAACAAATCGTTGTTTTAGAGCGTTTCAGGCTCCAATAAGCACAATTTGTCCATTTCGTCACATTTCGATAACTTCTATAGAAGTTACACCCTCCGTTGAAAAATAAGAATTATAGGTTGCATTTTTCAAGAGTATAATGAAAATGCATAAATTGAGTTTTTTTGTCGTTTTTGGTTAAAATATGCATAAAAAATAGAAATTGGCTGATTTCAGTCTATCTACCACAAACTTCCAGTTTTAAGAGGAATCTTGCATACGGCCGGGATTCCTAAGGGTTTCAACCAAAGTTGACAAATCGTTGTTTTAGAGCGTTTCAGGCTCCAATTAGCACAATTTGTCCATTTCGTCGAATTTTGATAACTACTTTAGAAGTTACACCAACCGTTGAAAAATAATAATGTTAGTGTGCATTCTGAAAGAGTTATATGAAAATGCATAAATTGAGTTTTTTGGTCGTTTTTGGTTAAAATATGCATAAAATATAGAAATTGGCTGATTTTAGTCTATCTACCACAAACTTCCAGTTTTAAGAGGAATCTTGCATACGGCCGGGATTCCTAAGGGTTTCAACCAAAGTTGACAAATCGTTGTTTTAGAGCGTTTCAGGCTCCAATAAGCACAAATTGTCCATTTCGTCACATTTTGATATCTTCTATAGAAGTTACACCCTCCGTTGAAAAATAAGAATTATAGGCTGCATTCTCCAAGAGTATAATGAAAATGCATAAATTGAGTTTTTTCGTCGTTTTTGGTTAAAATATGCATAAAATATAGAAATTGGCTGATTTTAGTGTATCTACCACAAACTTCTAGTTTTAAGAGGAATCTTGCATACGGCTGGGATTCCTAAGGGTTTCAACCAAATTGCACAAATCGTTGTTTTAGAGCGTTTCAGGCTCCAATAAGCACAATTTGTCCATTTCGTCACATTTCTATATTTTCTATAGAAGTTACACCCTCCGTCGAAAAATAAGAATTATAGGTTGCATTCTTCAAGAGTATAATGAAAATGCATAAATTGAGTTTTTTCGTCGTTTTTGGTTAAAATATGCATAAAAAATAGAAATTGGCTGATTTCAGTCTATCTACCACAAACTTCCAGTTTTAAGAGGAATCTTGCATACGGCTGGGATTCCTAAGGGTTTCAACCAAAGTTGACAAATCGTTGTTTTAGAGCGTTTCAGGCTCCAATAAGCACAATTTGTCCATTTCGTCACATTTCGATAACTACTTTAGAAGTTACACCAACCGTTGAAAAATAATAATGTAAGTGTGCATTCTGAAAGAGTATTATGAAAATGCATAAATTGAGTTTTTTGGTCGTTTTTGGTTAAAATATGCATAAAATATAGAAATTGGCTGATTTTAGTCCATCTACCACAAACTTCCAGTTTAAAGAGGAATCTTGCATACGGCCGGGATTCCTAAGGGTTTCAACCAAAGTTGACAAATCGTTGTTTTAGAGCGTTTCAGGCTCCAATAAGCACAAATTGTCCATTTCGTCACATTTCGATAACTTCTATAGAAGTTACACCCTCCGTTGAAAAATAAGAATTATAGGCTGCATTCTTCAAGAGTATAATAAAAATGCATAAATTGAGTTTTTTCGTCGTTTTTGGTTAAAATATGCATAAAATATAGAAATTGGCTGATTTTAGTCTATCTACCACAAACTTCCAGTTTTAAGAGGAATCTTGCATACGGCTGGGATTCCTAAGGGTTTCAACCAAATTGCACAAATCGTTGTTTTAGAGCGTTTCAGGCTCCAATAAGCACAATTTGTCCATTTCGTCACATTTCGATAACTTCTATAGAAGTTACACCCTCCGTCGAAAAATAAGAATTATAGGTTGCATTCTTCAAGAGTATAATGAAAATACATAAATTGAGATTTTTCGTCGTTTTTGGTTAAAATATGCATAAAAAATAGAAATTGGCTGATTTTTATCTCTCTACCACAAACTTCCAGTTTTAAGAGGAATCTTGCATACGGCCGGGATTCCTAAGGGTTTCAACCAAAGTTGACAAATCGTTGTTTTAGAGCGTTTTAGGCTCCAATAAGCACAATTTGTCCATTTCGTCACATTTCGATAACTTCTATAGAAGTTACACCCTCCATTGAAAAATAAGATTTATAGGCTGCATTCTTCAAGAGTATAATGAAAATGCATAAATTGAGTTTTTTCGTCGTTTTTGGTTAAAATATGCATAAAATATAGAAATTGGCTGATTTTAGTCTATGTACCACAAACTTCCAGTTTTAAGAGGAATCTTGCATACGGCTGGGATTCCTAAGGGTTTCAACCAAATTGCACAAATCATTGTTTTAGAGCGTTTCAGGCTCCAATAAGCACAATTTGTCCATTTCGTCACATTTCGATAACTTCTATAGAAGTTACACCCTCCGTCGAAAAATAAGAATTATAGGTTGCATTCTTCAAGAGTATAATGAAAATGCATAAATTGACTTTTTTCGTCGTTTTTGGTTAAAATATGCATAAAAAATAGAAATTGGCTGATTTCAGTCTATCTACCACAAACTTCCAGTTTTAAGAGGAATCTTGCATACGGCCGGGATTCCTAAGGGTTTCAACCAAAGTTGACAAATCGTTGTTTTAGAGCGTTTCAGGCTCCAATAAGCACAATTTGTCCATTTCGTCACATTTCGATAACTTCTATAGAAGTTACACCCTCCGTTGAAAAATAAGAATTATAGGCTGCATTCTTCAAGAGTATAATGAAAATGCATAAATTGAGTTTTTTCGTCGTTTTTGGTTAAAATATGCATAAAATATAGAAATTGGCTGATTTCAGTCTATCTACCACAAACTTCCAGTTTTAAGAGGAATCTTGCATACGGCTGGGATTCCTAAGGGTTTCAACCAAAGTTGACAAATCGTTGTTTTAGAGCGTTTCAGGCTCCAATAAGCACAATATGTCCATTTCGTCACATTTCGATAACTACTTTAGAAGTTACACTAACCGTTGAAAAATAATAATGTTAGTGTGCATTCTGAAAGAGTATTATGAAAATGCATAAATTGAGTTTTTTGGTCGTTTTTGGTTAAAATATGCATCAAATATAGAAATTGGCTGATTTTAGTCTATCTACCACAAACTTCCAGTTTTAAGAGGAATCTTGCATACGGCCGGGATTCCTAAGGGTTTCAACCAAAGTTGACAAATCGTTGTTTTAGAGCGTTTCAGGCTCCAATAAGCACAAATTGTCCATTTCGTCACATTTCGATAACTTCTATAGAAGTTACACCCTCCGTTGAAAAATAAGAATTATAGGCTGCATTCTTCAAGAGTATAATGAAAATGCATAAATTGAGTTTTTTCGTCGTTTTTGATTAAAATATGCATAAAATATAGAAATTGGCTGATTTAAGTCTATTTACCACAAACTTCCAGTTTTAAGAGGAATCTTGCATACGGCTGGGATTCCTAAGGGTTTCAACCAAATTGCACAAATCGTTGTTTTAGAGCGTTTCAGGCTCCAATAAGCACAATTTGTCTATTTCGTCACATTTCGATAACTTCTATAGAAGTTACACCCTCCGTCGAAAAATAAGAATTATAGGTTGCATTCTTCAAGAGTATAATGAAAATGCATAAATTGAGTTTTTTCTTCGTTTTTGGTTAAAATATGCATAAAAAATAGAAATTGGCTGATTTCAGTCTATCTACCACAAACTTCCAGTTTTAAGAGGAATCTTGCATACGGCCGGGATTCCTAAGGGTTTTAACCAAAGTTGACAAATCGTTGTTTTAGAGCGTTTCAGGCTCCAATAAGCACAATTCGTCCATTTCGTCACATTTCGATAACTTCTATAGAAGTTACACCCTCCGTCGAAAAATAAGAATTATAGGTTGCATTCTTCAAGAGTATAATGAAAATGCATAAATTGCGTTTTTTCGTCGTTTTTGGTTAAAATATGCATAAAAAATAGAAATTGGCTGATTTCAGTCTATCTACCACAAACTTCCAGTTTTAAGAGAAATCTTGCATACGGCCTGGATTCCTAAGGGTTTCAACCAAAGTTAACAAATCGTTGTTTTAGAGCGTTTCAGGCTCCAATAAGCACAATTTGTCCATTTCGTCACATTTCGATAACTTCTATAGAAGTTACACCCTCCGTTGAAAAATAAGAATTATAGGTTGCATTTTTCAAGAGTATAATGAAAATGCATAAATTGAGTTTTTTTGTCGTTTTTGGTTAAAATATGCATAAAAAATAGAAATTGGCTGATTTCAGTCTATCTACCACAAACTTCCAGTTTTAAGAGGAATCTTGCATACGGCCGGGATTCCTAAGTGTTTCAACCAAAGTTGACAAATCGTTGTTTTAGAGCGTTTCAGGCTCCAATTAGCACAATTTGTCCATTTCGTCGAATTTTGATAACTACTTTAGAAGTTACACCAACCGTTGAAAAATAATAATGTTAGTGTGCATTCTGAAAGAGTTATATGAAAATGCATAAATTGAGTTTTTTGGTCGTTTTTGGTTAAAATATGCATAAAATATAGAAATTGGCTGATTTTAGTCTATCTACCACAAACTTCCAGTTTTAAGAGGAATCTTGCATACGGCCGGGATTCCTAAGGGTTTCAACCAAAGTTGACAAATCGTTGTTTTAGAGCGTTTCAGGCTCCAATAAGCACAAATTGTCCATTTCGTCACATTTTGATATCTTCTATAGAAGTTACACCCTCCGTTGAAAAATAAGAATTATAGGCTGCATTCTCCAAGAGTATAATGAAAATGCATAAATTGAGTTTTTTCGTCGTTTTTGGTTAAAATATGCATAAAATATAGAAATTGGCTGATTTTAGTCTATCTACCACAAACTTCTAGTTTTAAGAGGAATCTTGCATACGGCTGGGATTCCTAAGGGTTTCAACCAAATTGCACAAATCGTTGTTTTAGAGCGTTTCAGGCTCCAATAAGCACAATTTGTCCATTTCGTCACATTTCTATATTTTCTATAGAAGTTACACCCTCCGTCGAAAAATAAGAATTATAGGTTGCATTCTTCAAGAGTATAATGAAAATGCATAAATTGAGTTTTTTCGTCGTTTTTGGTTAAAATATGCATAAAAAATAGAAATTGGCTGATTTCAGTCTATCTACCACAAACTTCCAGTTTTAAGAGGAATCTTGCATACGGCCGGGATTCCTAAGGGTTTCAACCAAAGTTGACAAATCGTTGTTTTAGAGCGTTTTAGGCTCCAATAAGCACAATTTGTCCATTTCGTCACATTTCGATAACTTCAATAGAAGTTACACCCTTAGTTGAAAAATAAGAATTATAGGCTGCATTCTTCAAGAGTATAATGAAAATGCATAAATTGAGTTTTTTCGTCGTTTTTGGTTAAAATATGCATAAAATATAGAAATTGGCTGATTTTAGTCTATCTACCACAAACTTCCAGTTTTAAGAGGAATCTTGCATACGGCTGGGATTCCTAAGGGTTTCAACCAAATTGCACAAATCGTTGTTTTAGAGCGTTTCAGGCTCCAATAAGCACAATTTGTCCACTTTGTTACATTTCGATAACTTCTATAGAAGTTACACCCTCCGTCGAAAAATAAGAATTATAGGCTGCATTCTTCAAGAGTATAATGAAAATGCATAAATTGAGTTTTTTCGTCGTTTTTGGTTAAAATATGCATAAAATATAGAAATTGGCTGATTTTAGTCTATCTACCACAAACTTCCAGTTTTAAGAGGAATCTTGCATACGGCCGGGATTCCTAAGGGTTTCAACCAAAGTTGACAAATCGTTGTTTTAGAGCGTTTCAGGCTCCAATAAGCACAAATTGTCCATTTCGTCACATTTTGATATCTTCTATAGAAGTTACACCCTCCGTTGAAAAATAAGAATTATAGGCTGCATTCTCCAAGAGTATAATGAAAATGCATAAATTGAGTTTTTTCGTCGTTTTTGGTTAAAATATGCATAAAATATAGAAATTGGCTGATTTTAGTGTATCTACCACAAACTTCTAGTTTTAAGAGGAATCTTGCATACGGCTGGGATTCCTAAGGGTTTCAACCAAATTGCACAAATCGTTGTTTTAGAGCGTTTCAGGCTCCAATAAGCACAATTTGTCCATTTCGTCACATTTCTATATTTTCTATAGAAGTTACACCCTCCGTCGAAAAATAAGAATTATAGGTTGCATTCTTCAAGAGTATAATGAAAATGCATAAATTGAGTTTTTTCGTCGTTTTTGGTTAAAATATGCATAAAAAATAGAAATTGGCTGATTTCAGTCTATCTACCACAAACTTCCAGTTTTAAGAGGAATCTTGCATACGGCTGGGATTCCTAAGGGTTTCAACCAAAGTTGACAAATCGTTGTTTTAGAGCGTTTCAGGCTCCAATAAGCACAATTTGTCCATTTCGTCACATTTCGATAACTACTTTAGAAGTTACACCAACCGTTGAAAAATAATAATGTAAGTGTGCATTCTGAAAGAGTATTATGAAAATGCATAAATTGAGTTTTTTGGTCGTTTTTGGTTAAAATATGCATAAAATATAGAAATTGGCTGATTTTAGTCCATCTACCACAAACTTCCAGTTTAAAGAGGAATCTTGCATACGGCCGGGATTCCTAAGGGTTTCAACCAAAGTTGACAAATCGTTGTTTTAGAGCGTTTCAGGCTCCAATAAGCACAAATTGTCCATTTCGTCACATTTCGATAACTTCTATAGAAGTTACACCCTCCGTTGAAAAATAAGAATTATAGGCTGCATTCTTCAAGAGTATAATAAAAATGCATAAATTGAGTTTTTTCGCCGTTTTTGGTTAAAATATGCATAAAATATAGAAATTGGCTGATTTTAGTCTATCTACCACAAACTTCCAGTTTTAAGAGGAATCTTGCATACGGCTGGGATTCCTAAGGGTTTCAACCAAATTGCACAAATCGTTGTTTTAGAGCGTTTCAGGCTCCAATAAGCACAATTTGTCCATTTCGTCACATTTCGATAACTTCTATAGAAGTTACACCCTCCATTGAAAAATAAGATTTATAGGCTGCATTCTTCAAGAGTATAATGAAAATGCATAAATTGAGTTTTTTCGTCGTTTTTGGTTAAAATATGCATAAAATATAGAAATTGGCTGATTTTAGTCTATGTACCACAAACTTCCAGTTTTAAGAGGAATCTTGCATACGGCTGGGATTCCTAAGGGTTTCAACCAAATTGCACAAATCGTTGTTTTAGAGCGTTTCAGGCTCCAATAAGCACAATTTGTCCATTTCGTCACATTTCGATAACTTCTATAGAAGTTACACCCTCCGTTGAAAAATAAGAATTATAGGCTGCATTCTTCAAGAGTATAATGAAAATGCATAAATTGAGTTTTTTCGTCGTTTTTGGTTAAAATATGCATAAAATATAGAAATTGGCTGATTTTAGTCTATCTACCACAAACTTCCAGTTTTAAGAGGAATCTTGCATACGGCTGGGATTCCTAAGGGTTTCAACCAAATTGCACAAATCGTTGTTTTAGAGCGTTTCAGGCTCCAATAAGCACAATTTGTCCATTTCGTCACATTTCGATAACTTCTATAGAAGTTACACCCTCCGTCGAAAAATAAGAATTATAGGTTGCATTCTTCAAGAGTATAATGAAAATACATAAATTGAGATTTTTCGTCGTTTTTGGTTAAAATATGCATAAAAAATAGAAATTGGCTGATTTTTATCTATCTACCACAAACTTCCAGTTTTAAGAGGAATCTTGCATACGGCCGGGATTCCTAAGGGTTTCAACCAAAGTTGACAAATCGTTGTTTTAGAGCGTTTTAGGCTCCAATAAGCACAATTTGTCCATTTCGTCACATTTCGATAACTTCTATAGAAGTTACACCCTCCATTGAAAAATAAGATTTATAGGCTGCATTCTTCAAGAGTATAATGAAAATGCATAAATTGAGTTTTTTCGTCGTTTTTGGTTAAAATATGCATAAAATATAGAAATTGGCTGATTTTAGTCTATGTACCACAAACTTCCAGTTTTAAGAGGAATCTTGCATACGGCTGGGATTCCTAAGGGTTTCAACCAAATTGCACAAATCATTGTTTTAGAGCGTTTCAGGCTCCAATAAGCACAATTTGTCCATTTCGTCACATTTCGATAACTTCTATAGAAGTTACACCCTCCGTCGAAAAATAAGAATTATAGGTTGCATTCTTCAAGAGTATAATGAAAATGCATAAATTGACTTTTTTCGTCGTTTTTGGTTAAAATATGCATAAAAAATAGAAATTGGCTGATTTCAGTCTATCTACCACAAACTTCCAGTTTTAAGAGGAATCTTGCATACGGCCGGGATTCCTAAGGGTTTCAACCAAAGTTGACAAATCGTTGTTTTAGAGCGTTTCAGGCTCCAATAAGCACAATTTGTCCATTTCGTCACATTTCGATAACTTCTATAGAAGTTACACCCTCCGTTGAAAAATAAGAATTATAGGCTGCATTCTTCAAGAGTATAATGAAAATGCATAAATTGAGTTTTTTCGTCGTTTTTGGTTAAAATATGCATAAAATATAGAAATTGGCTGATTTCAGTCTATCTACCACAAACTTCCAGTTTTAAGAGGAATCTTGCATACGGCTGGGATTCCTAAGGGTTTCAACCAAAGTTGACAAATCGTTGTTTTAGAGCGTTTCAGGCTCCAATAAGCACAATATGTCCATTTCGTCACATTTCGATAACTACTTTAGAAGTTACACTAACCGTTGAAAAATAATAATGTTAGTGTGCATTCTGAAAGAGTATTATGAAAATGCATAAATTGAGTTTTTTGGTCGTTTTTGGTTAAAATATGCATAAAATATAGAAATTGGCTGATTTTAGTCTATCTACCACAAACTTCCAGTTTTAAGAGGAATCTTGCATACGGCCGGGATTCCTAAGGGTTTCAACCAAAGTTGACAAATCGTTGTTTTAGAGCGTTTCAGGCTCCAATAAGCACAAATTGTCCATTTCGTCACATTTCGATAACTTCTATAGAAGTTACACCCTCCGTTGAAAAATAAGAATTATAGGCTGCATTCTTCAAGAGTATAATGAAAATGCATAAATTGAGTTTTTCGTCGTTTTTGATTAAAATATGCATAAAATATAGAAATTGGCTGATTTAAGTCTATTTACCACAAACTTCCAGTTTTAAGAGGAATCTTGCATACGGCTGGGATTCCTAAGGGTTTCAACCAAATTGCACAAATCGTTGTTTTAGAGCGTTTCAGGCTCCAATAAGCACAATTTGTCTATTTCGTCACATTTCGATAACTTCTATAGAAGTTACACCCTCCGTCGAAAAATAAGAATTATAGGTTGCATTCTTCAAGAGTATAATGAAAATGCATAAATTGAGTTTTTTCTTCGTTTTTGGTTAAAATATGCATAAAAAATAGAAATTGGCTGATTTCAGTCTATCTACCACAAACTTCCAGTTTTAAGAGGAATCTTGCATACGGCCGGGATTCCTAAGGGTTTTAACCAAAGTTGACAAATCGTTGTTTTAGAGCGTTTCAGGCTCCAATAAGCACAATTCGTCCATTTCGTCACATTTCGATAACTTCTATAGAAGTTACACCCTCCGTCGAAAAATAAGAATTATAGGTTGCATTCTTCAAGAGTATAATGAAAATGCATAAATTGCGTTTTTTCGTCGTTTTTGGTTAAAATATGCATAAAAAATAGAAATTGGCTGATTTCAGTCTATCTACCACAAACTTCCAGTTTTAAGAGAAATCTTGCATACGGCCTGGATTCCTAAGGGTTTCAACCAAAGTTAACAAATCGTTGTTTTAGAGCGTTTCAGGCTCCAATAAGCACAATTTGTCCATTTCGTCACATTTCGATAACTTCTATAGAAGTTACACCCTCCGTTGAAAAATAAGAATTATAGGTTGCATTTTTCAAGAGTATAATGAAAATGCATAAATTGAGTTTTTTTGTCGTTTTTGGTTAAAATATGCATAAAAAATAGAAATTGGCTGATTTCAGTCTATCTACCACAAACTTCCAGTTTTAAGAGGAATCTTGCATACGGCCGGGATTCCTAAGTGTTTCAACCAAAGTTGACAAATCGTTGTTTTAGAGCGTTTCAGGCTCCAATTAGCACAATTTGTCCATTTCGTCGAATTTTGATAACTACTTTAGAAGTTACACCAACCGTTGAAAAATAATAATGTTAGTGTGCATTCTGAAAGAGTTATATGAAAATGCATAAATTGAGTTTTTTGGTCGTTTTTGGTTAAAATATGCATAAAATATAGAAATTGGCTGATTTTAGTCTATCTACCACAAACTTCCAGTTTTAAGAGGAATCTTGCATACGGCCGGGATTCCTAAGGGTTTCAACCAAAGTTGACAAATCGTTGTTTTAGAGCGTTTCAGGCTCCAATAAGCACAAATTGTCCATTTCGTCACATTTTGATATCTTCTATAGAAGTTACACCCTCCGTTGAAAAATAAGAATTATAGGCTGCATTCTCCAAGAGTATAATGAAAATGCATAAATTGAGTTTTTTCGTCGTTTTTGGTTAAAATATGCATAAAATATAGAAATTGGCTGATTTTAGTCTATCTACCACAAACTTCTAGTTTTAAGAGGAATCTTGCATACGGCTGGGATTCCTAAGGGTTTCAACCAAATTGCACAAATCGTTGTTTTAGAGCGTTTCAGGCTCCAATAAGCACAATTTGTCCATTTCGTCACATTTCTATATTTTCTATAGAAGTTACACCCTCCGTCGAAAAATAAGAATTATAGGTTGCATTCTTCAAGAGTATAATGAAAATGCATAAATTGAGTTTTTTCGTCGTTTTTGGTTAAAATATGCATAAAAAATAGAAATTGGCTGATTTCAGTCTATCTACCACAAACTTCCAGTTTTAAGAGGAATCTTGCATACGGCCGGGATTCCTAAGGGTTTCAACCAAAGTTGACAAATCGTTGTTTTAGAGCGTTTTAGGCTCCAATAAGCACAATTTGTCCATTTCGTCACATTTCGATAACTTCAATAGAAGTTACACCCTTAGTTGAAAAATAAGAATTATAGGCTGCATTCTTCAAGAGTATAATGAAAATGCATAAATTGAGTTTTTTCGTCGTTTTTGGTTAAAATATGCATAAAATATAGAAATTGGCTGATTTTAGTCTATCTACCACAAACTTCCAGTTTTAAGAGGAATCTTGCATACGGCTGGGATTCCTAAGGGTTTCAACCAAATTGCACAAATCGTTGTTTTAGAGCGTTTCAGGCTCCAATAAGCACAATTTGTCCACTTTGTTACATTTCGATAACTTCTATAGAAGTTACACCCTCCGTCGAAAAATAAGAATTATAGGCTGCATTCTTCAAGAGTATAATGAAAATGCATAAATTGAGTTTTTTCGTCGTTTTTGGTTAAAATATGCATAAAATATAGAATTTGGCTGATTTTAGTCTATCTACCACAAACTTCCAGTTTTAAGAGGAATCTTGCATACGGCTGGGATTCCTAAGGGTTTTAACCAAATTGCACAAATCGTTGTTTTAGAGCGTTTCAGGCTCCAATAAGCACAATTTGTCCATTTCGTCACATTTCGATATTTTCTATAGAAGTTACACCCTCCGTCGAAAAATAAGAATTATAGGTTGCATTCTTCAAGAGTATAATGAAAATGCATAAATTGAGTTTTTTCGTCGTTTTTGGTTAAAATATGCATAAAAAATAGAAATTGGCTGATTTCAGTCTATCTACCACAAACTTCCAGTTTTAAGAGGAATCTTGCATACGGCCGGGATTCCTAAGGGTTTCAACCAAAGTTGACAAATCGTTGTTTTAGAGCGTTTTAGGCTCCAATAAGCACAATTTGTCCATTTCGTCACATTTCGATAACTTCTATAGAAGTTACACCCTCCGTTAAAAAATAAGAATTATAGGCTGCATTCTTCAAGAGTATAATGAAGATGCATAAATTGAGTTTTTTCGTCGTTTTTGATTAAAATATGCATAAAATATAGAAATTGGCTGATTTTAGTCTATTTACCACAAACTTCCAGTTTTAAGAGGAATCTTGCATACGGCTGGGATTCCTAAGGGTTTCAACCAAATTGCACAAATCGTTGTTTTAGAGCGTTTCAGGCTACAATAAGCACAAATTGTCCATTTCGTCACATTTCGATAACTTCTATAGAAGTTACACCCTCCGTTGAAAAATAAGAATTATAGGCTGCATTCTTCAAGAGTATAATGAAAATGCATAAATTGAGTTTTTTCGTCGTTTTTGGTTAAAATATGCATAAAATATAGAAATTGGCTGATTTTAGTCTATCTACCACAAACTTCCAGTTTTAAGAGGAATCTTGCATACGGCTGGGATTCCTAAGGGTTTCAACCAAATTGCACAAATCATTGTTTTAGAGCGTTTCAGGCTCCAATAAGCACAATTTGTCCATTTCGTCACATTTCGATAACTTCTATAGAAGTTACACCCTCCGTCGAAAAATAAGAATTATAGGTTGCATTCTTCAAGAGTATAATGAAAATGCATAAATTGAGTTTTTTCGTCGTTTTTGGTTAAAATATGCATCAAAATAGAAATTGGTTGATTTGACCACAAACTTCCAGTTTTAAGAGGAATCTTGCATACGGCCGGGATTCCTAAGGGTTTCAACCCAAGTTGACAAATCGTTGTTTTAGAGCGTTTTAGGCTCCAATAAGCACAATTTGTCCATTTCGTCACATTTCGATAACTTCTATAGAAGTTACACCCCCCGTTGAAAAATAAGAATTATAGGCTGCATTCTTCAAGAGTATAATGAAAATGCATAAATTGAGTTTTTTCGTCGTTTTTGGTTAAAATATGCATAAAAAATAGAAATTGGCTGATTTCAGTCTATCTACCACAAACTTCCAGTTTTAAGAGGAATCTTGCATACGGCCGGGATTCCTAAGGGTTTCAACTAAAGTTGACAAATCGTTGTTTTAGAGCGTTTCAGGCTCCAATAAGCACAATTTGTCCATTTCGTCACATTTCGATAACTTCTATAGAAGTTACACCCTCCGTTGAAAAATAAGAATTATTAGCTGCATTCTTCAAGAGTATAATGAAAATGCATAAATTGAGTTTTTTCGTCGTTTTTGGTTAAAATATGCATAAAATATAGAAATTGGCTGATTTCAGTCTATCTACCACAAACTTCCAGTTTTAAGAGGAATCTTGCATACGGCTGGGATTCCTAAGGGTTTCAACCAAAGTTGACAAATCGTTGTTTTAGAGCGTTTCAGGCTCCAATAAGCACAATTTGTCCATTTCGTCACATTTCGATAACTACTTTAGAAGTTACACCAACCGTTGAAAAATAATAATGTAAGTGTGCATTCTGAAAGAGTATTATGAAAATGCATAAATTGAGTTTTTTGGTCGTTTTTGGTTAAAATATGCATAAAATATAGAAATTGGCTGATTTTAGTCTATCTACCACAAACTTCCAGTTTAAAGAGGAATCTTGCATACGGCCGGGATTCCTAAGGGTTTCAACCAAAGTTGACAAATCGTTGTTTTAGAGCGTTTCAGGCTCCAATAAGCACAAATTGTCCATTTCGTCACATTTCGATAACTTCTATAGAAGTTACACCCTCCGTTGAAAAATAAGAATTATAGGCTGCATTCTTCAAGAGTATAATAAAAATGCATAAATTGAGTTTTTTCGTCGTTTTTGGTTAAAATATGCATAAAATATAGAAATTGGCTGATTTTAGTCTATCTACCACAAACTTCCAGTTTTAAGAGGAATCTTGCATACGGCTGGGATTCCTAAGGGTTTCAACCAAATTGCACAAATCGTTGTTTTAGAGCGTTTCAGGCTCCAATAAGCACAATTTGTCCATTTCGTCACATTTCGATAACTTCTATAGAAGTTACACCCTCCGTCGAAAAATAAGAATTATAGGTTGCATTCTTCAAGAGTATAATGAAAATACATAAATTGAGATTTTTCGTCGTTTTTGGTTAAAATATGCATAAAAAATAGAAATTGGCTGATTTTTATCTATCTACCACAAACTTCCAGTTTTAAGAGGAATCTTGCATACGGCCGGGATTCCTAAGGGTTTCAACCAAAGTTGACAAATCGTTGTTTTAGAGCGTTTTAGGCTCCAATAAGCACAATTTGTCCATTTCGTCCCATTTCGATAACTTCTATAGAAGTTACACCCTCCATTGAAAAATAAGATTTATAGGCTGCATTCTTCAAGAGTATAATGAAAATGCATAAATTGAGATTTTTCGTAGTTTTTGGTTAAAATATGCATAAAATATAGAAATTGGCTGATTTTAGTCTATGTACCACAAACTTCCAGTTTTAAGAGGAATCTTGCATACGGCTGGGATTCCTAAGGGTTTCAACCAAATTGCACAAATCGTTGTTTTAGAGCGTTTCAGGCTCCAATAAGCACAATTTGTCCATTTCGTCACATTTCGATAACTTCTATAGAAGTTACACCCTCCGTCGAAAAATAAGAATTATAGGTTGCATTCTTCAAGAGTATAATGAAAATGCATAAATTGAGTTTTTTCGTCGTTTTTGGTTAAAATATGCATAAAAATAGAAATTGGCTGATTTCAGTCTATCTACCACAAACTTCCAGTTTTAAGAGGAATCTTGCATACGGCCGGGATTCCTAAGGGTTTCAACCAAAGTTGACAAATCGTTGTTTTAGAGCGTTTCAGGCTCCAATAAGCACAATTTGTCCATTTCGTTACATTTCGATAACTACTTTAGAAGTTACACCAACCGTTGAAAAATAATAATGTTAGTGTGCATTCTGAAAGAGTTATATGAAAATGCATAAATTGAGTTTTTTGGTCGTTTTTGGTTAAAAAATGCATAAAATATAGAAATTGGCTGATTTTAGTCTATCTACCACAAACTTCCATTTTTAAGAGGAATCTTGCATACGGCCGGGATTCCTAAGGGTTTCAACCAAAGTTGACAAATCGTTGTTTTAGAGCGTTTCAGGCTCCAATAAGCACAAATTGTCCATTTCGTCACATTTCGATAACTTCTATAGAAGTTACACCCTCCGTTGAAAAATAAGAATTATAGGCTGCATTCTTCAAGAGTATAATGAAAATGCATAAATTGAGTTTTTTCGTCGTTTTTGGTTAAAATATGCATAAAATATAGAAATTGGCTGATTTTAGTCTATCTACCACAAACTTCCAGTTTTAAGAGGAATCTTGCATACGGCTGGGATTCCTAAGGGTTTCAACCAAATTGCACAAATCGTTGTTTTAGAGCGTTTCAGGCTCCAATAAGCACAATTTGTCCATTTCGTCACATTTCGATAACTTCTATAGAAGTTACACCCTCCGTTAAAAAATAAGAATTATAGGCTGCATTCTTCAAGAGTATAATGAAAATGCATAAATTGAGTTTTTTTTGCGTTTTTGGTTTAAATATGCATAAAATATAGAAATTGGCTGATTTTAGTCTATCTACCACAAACTTCCAGTTTTAAGACGAATCTTGCATACGGCTGGGATTCCTAAGGGTTTCAACCAAATTGCACAAATCGTTGTTTTAGAGCGTTTCAGGCTCCAATAAGCACAATTTGTCCATTTCGTCACATTTCGATAACTTCTATAGAAGTTACACCCTCCGTCGAAAAATAAGAATTATAGGTTGCATTCTTCAAGAGTATAATGAAAATACATAAATTGAGATTTTTCGTCGTTTTTGGTTAAAATATGCATAAAAAATAGAAATTGGCTGATTTTTATCTATCTACCACAAACTTCCAGTTTTAAGAGGAATCTTGCATACGGCCGGGATTCCTAAGGGTTTCAACCAAAGTTGACAAATCGTTGTTTTAGAGCGTTTTAGGCTCCAATAAGCACAATTTGTCCATTTCGTCACATTTCGATAACTTCTATAGAAGTTACACCCTCCATTGAAAAATAAGATTTATAGGCTGCATTCTTCAAGAGTATAATGAAAATGCATAAATTGAGTTTTTTCGTAGTTTTTGGTTAAAATATGCATAAAATATAGAAATTGGCTGATTTTAGTCTATGTACCACAAACTTCCAGTTTTAAGAGGAATCTTGCATACGGCTGGGATTCCTAAGGGTTTCAACCAAATTGCACAAATCGTTGTTTTAGAGCGTTTCAGGCTCCAATAAGCACAATTTGTCCATTTCGTCACATTTCGATAACTTCTATAGAAGTTACACCCTCCGTCGTAAAATAAGAATTATAGGTTGCATTCTTCAAGAGTATAATGAAAATGCATAAATTGAGTTTTTTCGTCGTTTTTGGTTAAAATATGCATAAAAATAGAAATTGGCTGATTTCAGTCTATCTACCACAAACTTCCAGTTTTAAGAGGAATCTTGCATACGGCCGGGATTCCTAAGGGTTTCAACCAAAGTTGACAAATCGTTGTTTTAGAGCGTTTCAGGCTCCAATAAGCACAATTTGTCCATTTCGTCACATTTCGATAACTACTTTAGAAGTTACACCAACCGTTGAAAAATAATAATGTTAGTGTGCATTCTGAAAGAGTTATATGAAAATGCATAAATTGAGTTTTTTGGTCGTTTTTGGTTAAAAAATGCATAAAATATAGAAATTGGCTGATTTTAGTCTATCTACCACAAACTTCCATTTTTAAGAGGAATCTTGCATACGGCCGGGATTCCTAAGGGTTTCAACCAAAGTTGACAAATCGTTGTTTTAGAGCGTTTCAGGCTCCAATAAGCACAATTTGTCCATTTCGTCACATTTCGATAACTTCTATAGAAGTGACACCCTCCGTTGAAAAATAAGAATTATAGGCTGCATTCTTCAAGAGTATAATGAAAATGCATAAATTGAGTTTTTTCGTCGTTTTTGGTTAAAATATGCATAAAATATAGAAATTGGCTGATTTTAGTCTATCTACCACAAACTTCCAGTTTTAAGAGGAATCTTGCATACGGCTGGGATTCCTAAGGGTTTCAACCAAATTGCACAAATCGTTGTTTTAGAGCGTTTCAGGCTCCAATAAGCACAATTTGTCCATTTCGTCACATTTCGATAACTTCTATAGAAGTTACACCCTCCGTTAAAAAATAAGAATTATAGGCTGCATTCTTCAAGAGTATAATGAAAATGCATAAATTGAGTTTTTTTTGCGTTTTTGGTTTAAATATGCATAAAATATAGAAATTGGCTGATTTTAGTCTATCTACCACAAACTTCCAGTTTTAAGACGAATCTTGCATACGGCTGGGATTCCTAAGGGTTTCAACCAAATTGCACAAATCGTTGTTTTATAGCGTTTCAGTTTCCAATAAGCACAATTTGTCCATTTCGTCACATTTCGATATTTTCTATAGAAGTTACACTCTCCGTTGAAAAATAAGAATTATATTTTGCATTCTTCAAGAGTATTATGAAAATGCATAAATTGAGTTTTTTCGTCGTTTTTGGTTAAAATATGGATAAAATATAGAAATTGGCTCATTTCAGTCTATCTACCACAAACTTCGAGTTTTAAGAGGAATCTTGCATACAGCTGGGATTCCTAAGTGTTTCAACTAAAGTTGACAAATCGTTGTTTTAGAGCGTTTCAGGCTCCAATAAGCACAATTTGTCCATTTCGTCACATTTCGATTACTTCTATAGAAGTTACACCCTCCGTTGAAAAATAAGAATTATAGGCTGCATTCTTCAAGAGTATAATGAAAATGCATAAATTGAGTTTTTTCGTCGTTTTTGGTTAAAATATGCATAAAATATAGAAATTGGCTGATTTCACTCTATCTACCACAAACTTCCAGTTTTAAGAGGAATCTTGCATACGGCTGGGATTCCTAAGGGTTTCAACCAAAGTTGACAAATCGTTGTTTTAGAGCGTTTCAGGCTCCAATAAGCACAATTTGTCCATTTCGTCACATTTCGATAACTACTTTAGAAGTTACACCAACCGTTGAAAAATAATAATGTTAGTGTGCATTCTGAAAGAGTATTATGAAAATGCATAAATTGAGTTTTTTGGTCGTTTTTGGTTAAAATATGCATAAAATATAGAAATTGGCTGATTTTAGTCTATCTACCACAAACTTCCAGTTTAGAGAGGAATCTTGCATACGGCCGGGATTCCTAAGGGTTTCAACCAAAGTTGACAAATCGTTGTTTTAGAGCGTTTCAGGCTCAAATAAGCACAAATTGTCCATTTCGTCACATTTCGATAACTTCTATAGAAGTAACACCCTCCGTTGAAAAATAAGAATTATAGTCTGCATTCTTCAAGAGTATAATGAAAATGCATAAATTGAGTTTTTTCGTCGTTTTTGGTTAAAATATGCATAAAATATAGAAATTGGCTGATTTTAGTCTATCTACCACAAACTTCCAGTTTTAAGAGGAATCTTGCATACGGCTGGGATTCCTAAGGGTTTCAACCAAATTGCACAAATCGTTGTTTTAGAGCGTTTCAGGCTCCAATAAGCACAATTTGTCCATTTCGTCACATTTCGATAACTTTTATAGAAGTTACACCCTCCGTCGAAAAATAAGAATTATAGGTTGCATTCTTCAAGAGTATAATGAAAATACATAAATTGAGTTTTTTCGTCGTTTTTGGTTAAAATATGCATAAAAAATAGAAATTGGCTGATTTCTGTCTATCTACCACAAACTTCCAGTTTTAAGAGGAATCTTGCATACGGCCGGGATTCCTAAGGGTTTCAACCAAAGTTGACAAATCGTTGTTTTAGAGCGTTTTAGGCTCCAATAAGCACAATTTGTCCATTTCGTCACATTTCGATAACTTCTATAGAAGTTACACCCTCCGTTGAAAAATAAGAATTATAGGCTGCATTCTTCAAGAGTATAATGAAAATGCATAAATTGAGTTTTTTCGTCGTTTTTGGTTAAAATATGCATAAAAAATAGAAATTGGCTGATTTCAGTCTATCTACCACAAACTTCCAGTTTTAAGAGGAATCTTGCATACGGCCGGGATTCCTAAGGGTTTCAACCAAAGTTGACAAATCGTTGTTTTAGAGCGTTTCAGGCTCCAATAAGCACAATTTGTCCATTTCGTCACATTTCGATAATTTCTATAGAAGTTACACCCTCCGTCGAAAAATAAGAATTATAGGTTGGGGGCTTCAAGAGTATAAAGAAAATGCATAAATTGAGTTTTTTCGTCGTTTTTGGTTAAAATATGCATAAAAAATAGAAATTGGCTGATTTCAGTCTATCTACCACAAACTTCCAGTTTTAAGAGAAATCTTGCATACGGCCGGGATTCCTAAGGGTTTCAACCAAAGTTGACAAATCGTTGTTTTAGAGCGTTTCAGGCTCCAATAACCACAATTTGTCCATTGCGTCACATTTCGATAACTTCTATAGAAGTTACACCCTCCTTTGAAAAATAAGAATTATAGGCTACATTCTTCAAGAGTATAATGAAAATGCATAAATTGAGTTTTTTCGTCGTTTTTGGTTAAAATATGCATAAAATATAGAAATTGGCTGATTTTAGTCTATCTACTACAAACTTCCAGTTTAAAGAGGAATCTTGCATACGGCCGGGATTCCTAAGGGTTTCAACCAAATTGCACAAATCGTTGTTTTAGAGCGTTTCAGGCTCCAATAAGCACAAATTGTCCATTTCGTCACATTTCGATAACTTCTATAGAAGTTACACCCTCCGTTGAAAAATAAAAATTATAGGCTGCATTCTTCAAGAGTATAATGAAAATGCATAAATTGAGTTTATTTGTCGTTTTTGGTTAAATATGCATAAAATATAGAAATTGGCTGATTTTAGTCTAGCTACCACAAACTTCCAGTTTTAAGAGGAATCTTGCATACGGCTGGGATTCCTAAGGGTTTCAACCAAATTGCACAAATCGTTGTTTTAGAGCGTTTCAGGCTCCAATAAGCACAATTTGTCCATTTCGTCACATTTCGATAACTTCTATAGAAGTTACACCCTCCGTCGAAAAATAAGAATTATAGGTTGCATTCTTCAAGAGTATAATGAAAATACATAAATTGAGTTTTTTCGTCGTTTTTGGTTAAAATATGCATAAAAAATAGAAATTGGCTGATTTCTGTCTATCTACCACAAACTTCCAGTTTTAAGAGGAATCTTGCATACGGCCGGGATTCCTAAGGGTTTCAACCAAGGTTGACAAATCGTTGTTTTAGAGCGTTTTAGGCTCCAATAAGCTTAATTTGTCCATTTCGTCACATTTCGATAACTTCTATAGAAGTTACACCCTCCATTAAAAAATAAGAATTATAGGCTGCATTCTTCAAGAGTATAATGAAAATGCATAAATTGAGTTTTTTCGTCGTTTTTGGTTAAAATATGCATAAAATATAGAAATTGGCTGATTTTAGTCTATGTACCACAAACTTCCAGTTTTAAGAGGAATCTTGCATACGGCTGGGATTCCTAAGGGTTTCAACCAAATTGCACAAATCGTTGTTTTAGAGAGTTTCAGGCTCCAATAAGCACAATTTGTCCATTTCGTCACATTTCGATAACTTCTATAGAAGTTACACCCTCCGTCGAAAAATAAGAATTATAGGTTGCATTCTTCAAGAGTATAATGAAAATGCATAAATTGAGTTTTTTCGTCGTTTTTGGTTAAAATATGCATAAAAAATAGAAATTGGCTGATTTCAGTCTATCTACCACAAACTTCCAGTTTTAAGAGGAATCTTGCATACGGCAGGGATTCCTAAGGGTTTCAACCAAAGTTAACAAAACGTTGTTTTAGAGCGTTTCAGGCTCCAATAAGCACAATTTGTCCATTTCGTCACATTTCGATAACTACTTTAAAAGTTACACCAACCGTTGAAAAATAATAATGTTAGGGTGCATTCTGAAAGAGTTATATGAAAATGCATAAATTGAGTTTTTTGGTCGTTTTTGGTTAAAATATGCATAAAATATAGAAATTGGCTGATTTTAGTCTATCTACCACAAACTTCCAGTTTTAAGAGGAATCTTGCATACGGCCGGGATTCCTAAGGGTTTCAACCAAAGTTGACAAATCGTTGTTTTAGAGCGTTTTAGGCTCCAATAAGCTTAATTTGTCCATTTCGTCACATTTCGATAACTTCTATAGAAGTTACACCCTCCGTCGAAAAATAAGAATTATAGGTTGCATTCTTCAAGAGTATAATGAAAATACATAAATTGAGTTTTTTCGTCGTTTTTGGTTAAAATATGCATAAAAAATAGAAATTGGCTGATTTCTGTCTATCTACCACAAACTTCCAGTTTTAAGAGGAATCTTGCATACGGCCGGGATTCCTAAGGGTTTCAACCAAAGTTGACAAATCGTTGTTTTAGAGCGTTTTAGGCTCCAATAAGCTTAATTTGTCCATTTCGTCACATTTCGATAACTTCTATAGAAGTTACACCCTCCATTGAAAAATAAGAATTATAGGCTGCATTCTTCAAGAGTATAATGAAAATGCATAAATTGAGTTTTTTCGTCGTTTTTGGTTAAAATATGCATAAAATATAGAAATTGGCTGATTTTAGTCTATGTACCACAAACTTCCAGTTTTAAGAGGAATCTTGCATACGGCTGGGATTCCTAAGGGTTTCAACCAAATTGCACAAATCGTTGTTTTAGAGAGTTTCAGGCTCCAATAAGCACAATTTGTCCATTTCGTCACATTTCGATAACTTCTATAGAAGTTACACCCTCCGTCGAAAAATAAGAATTATAGGTTGCATTCTTCAAGAGTATAATGAAAATGCATAAATTGAGTTTTTTCGTCGTTTTTGGTTAAAATATGCATAAAAAATAGAAATTGGCTGATTTCAGTCTATCTACCACAAACTTCCAGTTTTAAGAGGAATCTTGCATACGGCCGGGATTCCTAAGGGTTTCAACCAAAGTTAACAAAACGTTGTTTTAGAGCGTTTCAGGCTCCAATAAGCACAATTTGTCCATTTCGTCACATTTCGATAACTACTTTAAAAGTTACACCAACCGTTGAAAAATAATAATGTTAGGGTGCATTCTGAAAGAGTTATATGAAAATGCATAAATTGAGTTTTTTGGTCGTTTTTGGTTAAAATATGCATAAAATATAGAAATTGGCTGATTTTAGTCTATCTACCACAAACTTCCAGTTTTAAGAGGAATCTTGCATACGGCCGGGATTCCTAAGGGTTTCAACCAAAGTTGACAAATCGTTGTTTTAGAGCGTTTCAGGCTCCAATAAGCACAAATTGTCCATTTCGTCACATTTCGATAACTTCTATAGAAGTTACACCCTCCGTTGAAAAATAAGAATTATAGGCTGCATTCTTCAAGAGTATAATGAAAATGCATAAATTGAGTTTTTTCGTCGTTTTTGGTTAAAATATGCATAAAATATAGAAATTGGCTGATTTTAGTCTATCTACCACAAACTTCCAGTTTTAAGAGGAATCTTGCATACGGCTGGGATTCCTAAGGGTTTCAACCAAATTGCACAAATCGTTGTTTTAGAGCGTTTTAGCCTCCAATAAGCACAATTTGTCCATTTCGTCACATTTCGATAACTTCTATAGAAGTTACACCCTCCGTCGAAAAATAAGAATTATAGGTTGCATTCTTCAAGAGTATAATGAAAATGCATAAATTGAGTTTTTCGTCGTTTTTGGTTAAAATATGCATAAAAAATAGAAATTGGCTGATTTCAGTCTATCTACCACAAACTTCCAGTTTTAAGAGAAATCTTGCATACGGCCGGGATTCCTAAGGGTTTCAACCAAAGTTGACAAATCGTTGTTTTAGAGCGTTTCAGGCTCCAATAAGCACAATTTGTCCATTTCGTCACATTTCGATAACTTCTATAGAAGTTACACCCTCCGTTAAAAAATAAGAATTATAGGCTGCATTCTTCAAGAGTATATTGAAAATGCATAAATTGAGTTTTTTTTGCGTTTTTGGTTTAAATATGCATAAAATATAGAATGGCTGATTGGCTGATTTTAGTCTATCTACCACAAACTTCCAGTTTTAAGACGAATCTTGCATACGGCTGGGATTCCTAAGGGTTTCAACCAAATTGCACAAATCGTTGTTTTATAGCGTTTCAGGCTCCAATAAGCACAATTTGTCCATTTCGTCACATTTCGATAACTTCTATAGAAGTTACACTCTCCGTTGAAAAATAAGAATTATATTTTGCATTCTTCAAGAGTATTATGAAAATGCATAAATTGAGTTTTTTGGTCGTTTTTGGTTAAAATATGGATAAAATATAGAAATTGGCTGATTTCAGTCTATCTACCACAAACTTCGAGTTTTAAGAGGAATCTTGCATACAGCTGGGATTCCTAAGTGTTTCAACCAAAGTTGACAAATCGTTGTTTTAGAGCGTTTCAGGCTCCAATAAGCACAATTTGTCTATTTCGTCACATTTCGATTACGTCTATAGAAGTTACACCCTCCGTTGAAAAATAAGAATTATAGGCTGCATTCTTCAAGAGTATAATGAAAAGGCATAAATTGAGTTTTTTCGTCGTTTTTGGTTAAAATATGCATAAAAAATAGAAATTGGCTGATTTCAGTCTATCTACCACAAACTTCCAGTTTTAAGAGAAATCTTGCATACGGCCGGGATTCCTAAGGGTTTCAACCAAAGTTGACAAATCGTTGTTTTAGAGCGTTTCAGGCTCCAATAACCACAATTTGTCCATTGCGTCACATTTCGATAACTTCTATAGAAGTTACACCCTCCTTTGAAAAATAAGAATTATAGGCTGCATTCTTCAAGAGTATAATGAAAATGCATAAATTGAGTTTTTTGGTCGTTTTTGGTTAAAATATGCATAAAATATAGAAATTGGCTGATTTTAGTCTATCTACCACAAACTTCCAGTTTTAAGACGAATCTTGCATACGGCTGGGATTCCTAAGGGTTTCAACCAAATTGCACAAATCGTTGTTTTAGAGCGTTTCAGGCTCCAATAAGCACAATTTGTCCATTTCGTCACATTTCGATAACTTCTATAGAAGTTACACCCTCCGTCGAAAAATAAGAATTATAGGTTGCATTCTTCAAGAGTATAATGAAAATGCAAAAATTGAGTTTTTTCGTCGTTTTTGGTTAAAATATGCATAAAAAATAGAAATTGGCTGATTTCAGTCTATCTACCACAAACTTCCAGTTTTAAGAGGAATCTTGCATACGGCCGGGATTCCTAAGGGTTTCAACCAAAGTTGACAAATCGTTGTTTTAGAGCGTTTCAGGCTCCAATAAGCACAATTTGTCCATTTCGTCACATTTTGATAACTACTTTAGAAGTTACACCAACCGTTGAAAAATAATAATGTTAGTGTGCATTCTGAAAGAGTTATATGAAAATGCGAAAAAATTGAGTTTTTTGGTCGTTTTTGGTTAAAATATGCAAAAAATATAGAAATTGGCTGATTTTAGTCTATCTACCACAAACTTCCAGTTTTAAGAGGAATCTTGCATACGGCCGGGATTCCTAAGGGTTTCAACCAAAGTTGACAAATCGTTGTTTAAGAGCGTTTCAGGCTCCAATAAGCACAAATTGTCCATTTCGTCACATTTCGATAACTTCTATAGAAGTTACACCCTCCGTTGAAAAATAAGAATTATAGGCTGCATTCTTCAAGAGTATAATGAAAATGCATAAATTGAGTTTTTTCGACGTTTTTGGTTAAAATATGCATAAAATATAGAAATTGGCTGATTTTAGTCTATCTACCACAAACTTCCAGTTTTAAGAGGAATCTTGCATACGGCTGGGATTCCTAAGGGTTTCAACCAAATTGCACAAATCGTTGTTTTAGAGCGTTTCAGGCTCCAATAAGCACAATTTGTCCATTTCGTCACATTTCGATAACTTCTATAGATTACACCCTCCGTTAAAAAATAAGAATTATAGGCTGCATTCTTCAAGAGTATAATGAAAATGCATAAATTGAGTTTTTTTGCGTTTTTGGTTTAAATATGCATAAAATATAGAAATTGGTAGATTTTAGTCTATCTACCACAAACTTCCAGTTTTAAGACGAATCTTGCATACGGCTGGGATTCCTAAGGGTTTCAACCAAATTGCACAAATCGTTGTTTTAGAGCGTTTCAGGCTCCAATAAGCACAATTTGTCCATTTCGTCACATTTCGATAACTTCTATAGAAGTTACACTCTCCGTTGAAAAATAAGAATTATATTTTGCATTCTTCAAGAGTATTATGAAAATGCATAAATTGAGTTTTTTGGTCGTTTTTGGTTAAAATATGGATAAAATATAGAAATTGGCTGATTTCAGTCTATCTACCACAAACTTCGAGTTTTAAGAGGAATCTTGCATACAGCTGGGATTCCTAAGTGTTTTAACCAAAGTTGACAAATCGTTGTTTTAGAGCGTTTCAGGCTCCAATAAGCACAATTTGTCCATTTCGTCACATTTCGATTACTTCTATAGAAGTTACACCCTCCGTTGAAAAATAAGAATAATATAGGCTGCATTCTTCAAGAGTATAATGAAAATGCATAAATTGCGTTTTTTCGTCGATTTTGGTTAAAATATGCATAAAAAATAGAAATTGGCTGATTTCAGTCTATCTACCACAAACTTCCAGTTTTAAGAGGATTCTTGCATACGGCTGGGATTCCTAAGGGTTTCAACCAAAGTTGACAAATCGTTGTTTTAGAGCGTTTCAGGCTCCAATAAGCACAATTTGTCCATTTCGTCACATTTCGATAACTTCTATAGAAGTTACACCCTCCGTTGAAAAATAAGAATTATAGGCTGCATTCTTCAAGAGTATAATGAAAATGCATAAATTGAGTTTTTTCGTCGTTTTTGGTTAAAATATGCATAAAATATAGAAATTGGCTGATTTCAGTCTATCTACCACAAACTTCCAGTTTTAAGAGGAATCTTGCATACGGCCGGGATTCCTAAGGGTTTTAACCAAAGTTGACAAATCGTTGTTTTAGAGCGTTTCAGGCTCCAATAAGCACAAATTGTCCATTTCGTCACATTTCGATAACTTCTATAGAAGTTACACCCTCCGTTGAAAAATAAGAATTATAGGCTGCATTCTTCAAGAGTATAATAAAAATGCATAAATTGAGTTTTTTCGTCGTTTTTGGTTAAAATATGCATAAAATATAGAAATTGGCTGATTTTAGTCTATCTACCACAAACTTCCAGTTTTAAGAGGAATCTTGCATACGGCTGGGATTCCTAAGGGTTTCAACCAAATTGCACAAATCGTTGTTTTAGAGCGTTTCAGGCTCCAATAAGCACAATTTGTCCATTTCGTCACATTTCGATAACTTCTATAGAAGTTACACCCTCCGTCGAAAAATAAGAATTATAGGTTGCATTCTTCAAGAGTATAATGAAAATACATAAATTGAGTTTTTTCGTCGTTTTTGGTTAAAATATGAATAAAAAATAGAAATTGGCTGATTTCTGTCTATCTACCACAAACTTCCAGTTTTAAGAGGAATCTTGCATACGGCCGGGATTCCTAAGGGTTTCAACCAAAGTTGACAAATCGTTGTTTTAGAGCGTTTTAGGCTCCAATAAGCACAATTTGTCCATTTCGTCACATTTCGATAACTTCTATAGAAGTTACACCCTCCGTTGAAAAATAAGAATTATAGGCTGCATTCTTCAAGAGTATAATGAAAATGCATAAATTGAGTTTTTTCGTCGTTTTTGGTAAAAATATGCATAAAATATAGAAATTGGCTGATTTAAGTCTATGTACCACAAACTTCCAGTTTTAAGAGGAATCTTGCATACGGCTGGGATTCCTAAGGGTTTCAACCAAATAGCACAAATCGTTGTTTGAGAGCGTTTCAGGCTCCAATAAGCACAAATTGTCCATTTCGTCACATTTCGATAACTTCTATAGAAGTTACACCCACCGTTGAAAAATAAGAATTATAGGCTGCATTCTTCAAGAGTATAATGAAAATGCATAAATTGAGTTTTTTCGTCGTTTTTGGTTAAAATATGCATAAAATATAGAAATTGGCTGATTTTAGTCTATCTACCACAAACTTCCAGTTTTAAGAGGAATCTTGCATACGGCTGGGATTCCTAAGGGTTTCAACCAAATTGCACAAATCGTTGTTTTAGAGCGTTTCAGGCTCCAATAAGCACAATTTGTCCATTTCGTCACATTTCGATAACTTCTATAGAAGTTACACCCTCCGTCGAAAAATAAGAATTATAGGTTGCATTCTTCAAGAGTATAATGAAAATACATAAATTGAGTTTTTTCGTCGTTTTTGGTTAAAATATGCATAAAAAATAGAAATTGGCTGATTTCTGTCTATCTACCACAAACTTCCAGTTTTAAGAGGAATCTTGCATACGGCCGGGATCCTAAGGGTTTCAACCAAATTGCACAAATCGTTGTTTTAGAGCGTTTCAGGCTCCAATAAGCACAATTTGTCCATTTCGTCACATTTCGATAACTTCTATAGAAGTTACACCCTCCGTCGAAAAATAAGAATTATAGGTTGCATTCTTCAAGAGTATAATGAAAATGCATAAATTGAGTTTTTTCGTCGTTTTTGGTTAAAATATGCATAAAAAATAGAAATTGGCTGATTTCAGTCTATCTACCACAAACTTCCAGTTTTAAGAGAAATCTTGCATACGGCCGGGATTCCTAAGGGTTTCAACCAAAGTTGACAAATCGTTGTTTTAGAGCGTTTCAGGCTCCAATAACCACAATTTGTCCATTGCGTCACATTTCGATAACTTCTATAGAAGTTACACCCTACTTTGAAAAATAAGAATTATAGGCTGCATTCTTCAAGAGTATAATGAAAATGCATAAATTGAGTTTTTTGGTCGTTTTTGGTTAAAATATGCAAAAATATAGAAATTGGCTGATTTTAGTCTATCTACCACAAACT